>JAPDKQ010000119.1:0-82235 GCA_027569665.1 Aspergillus bridgeri | reverse complement strand
AACTCTTACTCAAAGCGCATCAAGCGAAACAAGAGCTACAATCGATGATAGCACATATGGTTGAAACTGGTATGTTGCAGGCGTTGATTCAACAAACAACGAACCATTATTTACAGCATGTGTTCTATTACGCAATGGAATTGAATGAGCAAAACGGTGACATTACTGCCGAGCAAATGGTAGAATCATTCACAAAAGCATTACCGGATAAACGGGAGCAAATTATGACATTTAGAGAACAATTACAACAACAAGGCATGGTTTTAGGGCGACAAGAAGGTATGCTCTTAGGTGAGTATCAACGCAACCGAGATAACGCTAAAAAGATGTTAGTAAAAGGTATTGACCGTACAACAGTCAAAGATATTACTGGCCTTTCTGACGTTGAATTAGATCTCTTATAAGCTAAGAAAACTAGTCGCCTATTGCTTCATAATACCCAAGATTTTGGGTATTATGCTAATTAAACCTGCTACTTTTCCCTCTGCCTGTTCTGATTAAACACCTATTTGGTGCGTTCTGTTGCCTTCATATACTGAAAGGATCTGTTTACTTCAGATCGATGCATGATGCCTATTACCTCAACCTAACGACCTAAAGTAGGGGTTAAGCTATTATCTTGTGCAGTATGTTCTTCTTGAGGCTGAAGTTTGACTTTTAATAAGGCGATAAATTCAATTAAAATAAAAGGCCTTGCTTCTATAATATTGGTGTCTGGCGATTGAGTTAATTTTAACTCTTCAGTGAGTTTTAAAGCATCTGACATGCGCCGCACGATTTTTGATCCCATCTCTTTAAATGATTTTGAAGGTTCAAAAGCATCTTCTATGCTGTTAATGAATTCCAAAATTAGTAAGGTAAATATCTTGTTTTTATGAGTTACGACGAGCGTGTTACAAAAAGTATCCAGAAAGAAATAGGGATTTTGCAAATAAATTTCTTTTAAAACTGCCTGTACAGGCTCTTTTGTGAGTCCCCAGTAAGCGACATCGAGTGAAAGCATGGCCGCCCAAAACCAACAGTGTGCGAAACATTCCTCATGTCTTAATGGATCACCATCATGGAATGATGTCAAGGTGTTCCATACCTCTGGTTGAAATAACCACTGAAAGCCTAAAAACATTACCTTTTTGTTATTGTTGTATGTAGTAATATCTAATATAGAAGACACAGTGTTATCACTATCACTATTATAATACAAGTTGTTTAACAAGGTTGCTTTGAAATAACGACTAGATAAGATGATGCCAGTATTATTGACACCATGTTTGAACTCAGAAGCTTTTTTGCGCAAAAAATTTATTTTTTCTTGTGCGCTTTGAAAACTCTCTACGCCTTCTTTGAAAGATTGATATAATTCATCACAAGATGCACCTCCTATAGGATGTAACCGTCGTCCTTCTTTTGTAAGCCTGTCCAAATCATCACCAAAAGAAGTGCTGAATGATTTTTGGTTTTTTTTGATTTCTTCTATGGCATCAGTAGTGAAATAAGGACGCCATACAGATGCAGCTTCTGCAATCTTATTAAATTGTTTCGATACTGTTTTTAACTGGGTTATGTCTTTTGGTTTTGGCCCAAGGTGTTCCAAAATAAGTATTTGTATCTCAGTGGGAAGACGCAAAAAATACTGGAATTGCTTGATAGTTTCAACATTGTTCATGACGATCTACAGTATCCTGTATGGTTATAATTTAAACGGGTTGGGTATTGAGAGAGCATATTTACTCCAAGCTATTTTATACTACTACTTAATAGGATATGAATATATCCGTACTTTTTACTTATTTTGGTAAAAGGATGTAATAGTAACCAGCGATAGGACATAAGGCTCTGATAGTGTGAGATAGATCTTCAAACATTAAAATTTGGCAATATTGTTTTCTCTAGATAATGAATGGAAGTACCACCTTGTCTAAATTGAGGATCGTTTAATATCATTTTATGTAGTGCGATATTGGTTTGGATGCCTTCGATAACGAGTTCTTCGAGTGCGCCGCGTAGGCGTGCAATAGCGAGTTCACGTGTGTCGCCGTAGGCGATTACTTTCGCGAGTAGTGAATCATAAAAAGGTGGTACGGTATAACCGGTATATAAATGAGAATCAACGCGAATACCGGGCCCACCGGGTGGATGATATAAGGTGACTAAACCCGGTGAGGGTGTGAGTGTTTTGGGGTGTTCAGCATTGATACGACATTCTATAGCATGACCTTTCCAACTGATATCGTCTTGTTTGATCGGTAATGACTGGGTGGCTGCTACCTGTAATTGTGCGTGTACCAAATCAATGCCGGTAATCATTTCAGTAATCGGATGTTCCACTTGTAGGCGTGTATTCATTTCGATGAAATAGAAATGACCATCTTGATATAAAAATTCAAAGGTGCCGACCCCTTTATATTGTAATTGTTTAGCCGCCTGCACACATAACAGACCTAAAGTTTGTCGTTGTGTATCAGTTATGCCAAAAGCGGGTGCTTCTTCCATAATTTTCTGATGGCGGCGTTGCATAGAGCAATCTCGTTCGCCTAGATGAATCGCGTTACCTTGCCCGTCTCCGATAATTTGTACTTCGATATGCCTTGGGTTATCTAGGTATTTTTCTAGGTAAACCTGATCATTTTTAAAGCCCGCCCACGCTTCAGCTTGTGCTGCTTCAATGGTAGCCAATAGCTCGGATTCTTTATGTGCGATGCGTATGCCACGTCCGCCGCCACCTGCTACTGCCTTGATCAATAAGGGATATCCAATTTGGCGAGCTGACGCAAGGTTTTGGTCAGCGTCATTACTGAGTACACCGTTCGAGCCCGGTACGCACGGCATATTCGCTTGTTGCATTGCCGCAATGGCGGAGGCTTTATCACCCATTAAGGCAATCGTTTTAGGATCGGGTCCTATAAAAATAAATCCACTTTGTTGAACGCGCTCCGCAAAATCAGCATTTTCAGATAAAAAACCATAGCCCGGATGAATGGCAATGGCGTCTGTAATTTCAGCGGCGCTCATGATCGCTGGGATGTTAAGATAACTGTGTTCAGACGAGGTTGGTCCGATACAAACGGTTTCATGAGCCAGCTTAACATGTTTTAAATTGGCATCTGCGGTGGAATGCAAGGCGACTGTTTTAATGCCGAGTTCATGGCAAGCGCGTAATATTCTTAAAGCAATTTCACCGCGGTTCGCAATAACAACTTTATTTAACACGTTAGCTATGCGTTATTCAATGATAAAAAGAGGTTGATCGTATTCAACCGGTAATGCATTTTCCACGAGGCGGTGTTTTACTACACCGTTTCTGTCAGCTGTAATGTAGTTCATCATTTTCATGGCTTCGATAATACAAACCGTATCACCTGCTGTAACCATTTGGCCCACTTCGACAAAGGGTTTTGCATCTGGCTTGGGTGCAAGATAAGCGGTGCCCACCATCGGTGATCGAATCGCATGACCTACTGGTACTGTCGACTCTGGAGCGGTTGGGGTAACGCCATTGAGTTGCGGATTAAGGGATGCAGCAGTAGCCGTGTTGAATTCTGGAGAGAGTGCGGTGGGTACAGCTCTTGTGATGCAAACTGAGCTTTCACCTTCTACTAATTTAAGCTCAGCAAGCTGCGCATCATTGGCGAGCTGAATAAGTTGTTGAATCTTTTCAAGGTCCATAGTCATTAATAATAAACCTGAGTGATTTGAAAAGTATTTATTTCAGCATAATATAGTGGGCTTGACTAGTCTTATTCATTTGCGTTTTTATCATGTCATTGACACAATCTTTACTCGATCACGATACTATTGCCGCGATTGCGACACCGCCCGGACAAGGGGGTATTGGGATCATTCGAATCTCAGGTCCTCAAGCCGCTCAGCTGGTGATGCCAGTGATCAAAAAAATTCCGAAGCCACGCGTAGCGGCTTATCGACAATTTTATGATACACAAGATCAAGTGCTCGATGAAGGTATCGTGTTGTATTTTCCAGGTCCACATTCTTTTACGGGCGAAGATGTCATCGAGCTACAAGGACATGGTGGCCCTGCTATATTAAATACATTATTACGTTGTTTGGTGCAATTAGGGGCGCGTTTAGCGAACCCAGGTGAATTTTCGGAACGCGCCTTTCTTAGTAATCGTTTAGATTTAGTACAAGCTGAAGCGATTGCAGATTTGATTGCGGCTAGTTCTGAGCAAGCCGCACGAGCTGCTGTACGTTCCTTGCAAGGTGAATTTTCCACCGTTGTAAATCAGTTAAACCAAGGTTTAATTCAATTTAGAACCTATATTGAGGCCGCGATTGATTTTGCCGAAGAAGATATTGAATTTTTAAATCAAGAAACAATTGAACACCGTGTTAAACAGTTGATTGCTGAGGTGGAAACGCTGCAAAACACGGCCCAACAAGGTAAACGTCTGCAAGAAGGCATGTATTTGGTCATCGTGGGGCCGCCTAATGCCGGGAAATCTAGCTTGTTAAATGCATTGAGTGGTCAAGAAACCGCGATTGTTACGCCGATATCTGGTACTACACGTGATGTGCTCAAGACCACCATTCACCTCGATGGTTTGCCATTGCATATTATCGATACCGCAGGTTTACATGATACGGACGATATTGTGGAAAAAGAAGGTATACGACGTGCATTAATGGAGGTAGAAAAAGCTGATCAAATTTTATGGGTAACCGATAGCACGTTACCTTTACCGGATATACAAGTATTGCAATCCTTAGTGGTTGACAAGGCCATGTTGAGTGATACACCGGTCGCCTTAGTGCGTAACAAAATTGACTTGAGTGGTGAATCGATAGGGGTAGAATCGCATGCACAACATGATGTCATCCGATTGTCAGCACAAACCGGTGAAGGCATTGAGATGTTGCGCACTTATTTAAAAGAACGCGTGGGTTATAACATGACAACCGTCGGGTTTAGTGCACGTGAACGCCATATTATAGGGTTAAACCAAGTCGAGCAGGTGTTAAAACAAGGGCTACAGGAGTGGCAATCTCATGCCGCCGTTGAAATTTTAGCCGCTAATTTAATGGAGGCTCATCGTATTCTCGGTGAAATCACCGGTGCCTTTACGACAGAAGACTTATTAGGGCGTATTTTTTCTCAATTTTGTATTGGCAAATAGCGATGCGTTCATGTATATTGAAATTATACCATTTGTTATCACAATCAATCAGGATGTGATTTATTATTAAGGAAATGGGTGTGCTTGTTTTAAGAGTATACCCAAGCGTTAAGGAGGAAAATAATGCGTAACAGGATAGGGGTTGTTTTACTCATCATCGGTAGTTTTTTATATACATTGCCCGTGCAGGCTTCTTTAAGAAATACTTATTTCAGAATCGGGGGATTTGTGGGTAGCCAAAAAAATGGTGAAAGTGTAATGCGAAGCCCTAAAGATAACTTTGGTGGTAGTGGAACTTTGGGTTATCGGTTGAATGCATATGAATATTTTGAAGTAGAAGGTTTCATTTCTCCTAAAGGAGGGTTGACCGATACTGCTTCGTTGTTACGTAATACGACGAGTTTAGTATATAAAAAAGTAATACCTCATTTTTACCCTTTGAAGTTGTATTTTTTGGGTGGTATGACATGGAAGCCTGAGAATAATGCGAAATCAGTGGTAGGGGGTGCTGGTGTCATGTTTCATAACACTAGGAGGTTCTTTGGAGATTTATCTTTCCGCTATTACAGAATACCTGATATGCAGTGGTTTGATAATAGACTGCCAAAATTCTCTGATAGAGGTGTAAAAGTAAAAGGCGTTTTCTTGAGTGCTGGCTATCATTTAAATTAAGTATCGATTTATCATTCTCGAGCGCAGCGCAATGGTTTGTTGCCATCGGCGCTTTAAGCGCCGATCTGCAGGTTGCTTGGTCGCGCGCTTGTGTCGAGTAGTATGCTGCGTTGTATTGAAGCTGGCATTTTCAAGGCTGCTCATGTGAAGTGTTACAGTAATACTATTCACCTGCGTCCAATCCATGACGGATGCGGCGCTAACCGTATGTAACGCGCCATTTTTAGAGGCAATATGATAGCGTACTTCCATTTTTTCAACGTTTTCTATTAACTCAATAGGTTGATGGTCGGGTGCATTGAGGTCGCGTCGATACAAAGCATAAATCGGTAAATGACTTTGATTACGTCGGTTAGTTTTGGCGACATAATAAACCACGCGATGTAGTGGACTGAAATGTGTGTCTTGTTGGTAATGGTGACGTAGTTGTACATTATTCAATTGGGTTGTTTCAGCATGGCGACAGTTTGAAATTAAACAAATTGTATTGGATGCAATAGTTGGCCGGTTAGCAAATTGAATCGTATGAGCTTTGGCTTGCCTAATAGGCACCGTACGTGTGCTGGCGTATTGTACCAGCAGTAAATCGCTATTGGGTGCTGATGAAATGGTATGGCCTGTTATCGGCATGGCTTGCCCTTGTCGCCATCCCATGAGTATTTGATCTGCTGTAAATGCATACGCACCGGAGAACTCGACATCACTGATATGTGGGCAGCCAATAAATCCTGCCATACGGACATCGTACAGTAATGTAGCCAGTCCAATCGGGGCGTTCGATTGAATATCGGCAATGCCCTGCATAAGCAATAGATTTTTATGTAAATTCAGGTAAAGGTTAGAAGTAAACGTCACGATATACAGTCCTAAAGTGAGGCTTACAATGAATTCGACAAGTGTAAAACCGGATTCTGCAGGATGCTTCATAGCATAAATTCAAAAACAAATGGTTTAGAGTCGTGATCAAATACTAGCGTACTACGATAATGGTTATGATGTTGAGTTGTTTTGGTTTCGATACCAGGATATTGATGTTTAATATCAGATTCCCATTGTTGAAGCGTATGTTGTTTGCAGGTCGCGCTGGATTGGCAAGCTTTGAGACGTTCGGACAGTGAGCGCTGCATCGTACAGGCTAGGTTTGTGTTTTCGTTGTATTGGGTATGGCGTAATAGGCGTAATTGAAACGGCATGAGTAATAATAACATTAAGCTAACCAAGCTTAATGCAACCAGCACTTCAATTAAACTGGAACCCATTTGATGATGACTATTATAATGCATAAGTAGTATTTTAGATGATTTAGCCGATAACGCTTGAGATCAAACCTATTTACAGACATAATGCAATGCTTATATTATTTTAATAGTTATTTTATCAGAGGGTAGTCATTATGAAATTAAAAGACATTTTGCTTTTTAGAAAAATGATAGGGCCTAAGCTTATTACCTTAAATTACTGGGTACTATTGTTTATGACCACCACGATGCATGCATTTACATTATATGCCGTATCCGATTCTTGGTACTTAATGTTTACGCAGGTTATTGTGCTGATGATTAGCGTGTTGTTAATCCGTTTGGTTTGTGAAGTAGGTGTTGCTTTCTTTCAAATACAAGCCGACCTTAAACGATTAGCCGATAGTACAACACCGAGAACAGTTTCTGAAAAATAATTAGCATTGATAAGAGACTGCTTGCAAAATTTGTATTTTGACTGAGGCCGCGTTATGACTAGTGAAAAGCGATGCTTTGCAAGCAGTCTGTTAAGATTAACCTGTATTTCACAAGGATTGGTTAGGTGGTATTCTGCACAGATGATTGATTATGCTTTATTAACGCCTATTTTTTATTGATAGTTTAAAAGGATGTTTGTGCCAATGAATACATCATAACTATGCATTTCAAAAAAAAGATTATTTATTTTCTCTCGCTCTGTCTGACATTATTCAAGGGCCCCCTTGCGTTAGCGATCAGTACGACGACTGTCTTCGATAAATTACAACGTCAATATTTAGACAAACTACAAATTGATTATAATTGGGCGGGATATACTTTATCTTCACAAGGAATGCAAGCGAGTGTGTTTGTTCCGCTTTATCAAGGCAAGCAATCGTTATTATGGGGTGGTGGGCGCTATTGGACTCAATACAAGACAGTGATCAAAAAAAAGAGTTCAGGCAATCGCGAGTTTGAAAGATTAAGTGGTGGTTTTGGTTATCGTTATCGATATGATCTTGCTAACATCATAGGATTCTACTGTTATTGTTATGATAGATTGGATGCTAAATATTATCGTTTTGATCAAGCTTCAGCACCTAGTGGTGTCGCAGTGCTTATGCGTGTCAACCCGGGTTTTGAATGGGTTTCAGAGTGGGCTAAATTCAATCTAGATGGGTATTACGCATTCAGTCAGACGGTGGATGACCCACAGGCGCGTTTGATTCAAGATCCATATGGCGTTAGTTTCAAATGGTCCTCTACATTTTTCCGTCAAATCAACCCGTTTATTGTCGCTTACTATGGTCAAATCTATGGTCATCAAATCGATCGGTATATAGAGGATGAAGGTGTGAAAGGTATAGGGGTAGGCGTACATTGGACAATACATTCTTGGGTCAATGTAGAAATAGCGCCTGTTATGTTTGATACTTTGCATCGATGGTCTTGCTTCGCGACATTATCTCTTAGATTCACTGATGCTAACGTTAATACTATGAGTAGCTATAGAAAACTGCATCAGCCGGTGAATCGTTATCAGCCACTTTATGTCGTTTAGCAAATAAACTGCTGCGATTAAATTGAATATAACGCCTTCCACGCACTTCTAATATAGTCACCCATACTCCATAACGTCAGTAAGGTTGCAACGTAGGTTAAAACGTAGCCGGTTTTCAATATTAGGGGTAGATGAGAATGATAATGACAAACCAACAATAAAATCACCGCGATCATTTGAGTGGTCGTTTTGAGTTTGCCGAGGTAGGATACTTTGATCGATTCAGGTTGACCCGCTTTAGCCATCCATTCTCGCAAAGCGGAAATAAATACTTCGCGGCAGACAATGACCAATGTCGGTAGGGTTAAGCCTTGTAAATCAGTTTTAGCGTTTAATAAAACAAATGCACTGACCACCATTAATTTATCGGCGACCGGATCTAGAAAGATCCCCAGTGATGAGACTTGCTGGAAATAACGCGCGAAATAACCATCTAACCAGTCGGTAATGGCCGCTACAGTAAATACGATAATGGCGAGCAGAGGCATGCCTTGTAAGGGCAGATAAAACGTCAAAACGAACACGGGTACCAGCAAAATTCGCATGATAGTCATGTAATTAGCGATTCCCATAAGCCTTGCCTTGCCGTGATTAACAAATGATGATGTCATAATTTAATTAGAGTAATGATTTAGTTTAGGTTTTGTAAAGTCGTATAGAGCCGTGTGGCTAAGTCGTGATTAATACCGGATAATTTATTTAGTTCGGCAATACTGGCTTTTTTTAATGCTTGAGTACCGCCAAAATGACTTAATAATTGGCGTCTTTTTTGAGGGCCAATACCGGGTATTTGTTCTAATATGGAATGTTCTCTGCGATAAGCCCGCTTTCGGCGATGCGCACTAATGGCAAAACGATGTGCTTCGTCGCGAATATGTTGTAACAAGTGTAAAGACGCGTCATCGGGCGATAATGTGAAACCTATTTTCTGAGCCGTTAAAAATAAGGTTTCTTCACCTGGTTTGCGTGCGGGCCCTTTGGCAATGCCTACAATTTTAATGCTATTGATTAGTTGAAGCTCCGTCAGAACGTGTGTGGCTTGTGTCAATTGGCCTTTACCGCCATCGATAATGAGCAGGTCAGGCAAAGCCAGTTTTTTTTCTAAACGCGAAGTGTAATATCGTCTTAGGGCTTGCTGCATAGCCGCGTAATCATCACCGGGTTGAATATCGGTTAAGTTAAAGTATCGATAGTCGCTTTTTGCGGGGCCATGCTCATCAAACACGACACAAGAGGCAATTGTCGCTTCGCCTTGCATATGGCTAATGTCAAAGCATTCGAGTCGTTTAGGTAGCGTTTTTAAATTCAACGTTTTTTGAAGTGCCTCTCGTTGATGTTGGTGATAATCTTGTGTTTTGATTGATTGCGCGAGTGCTTGTTCGGCATTATGCTGCGCCATAGTGAGCCAGCGTTTTTGTTGGGTTGTCGTACGGTGCTGGATGGATACTTTTTTGCCGTGTTGGCTTTTGAGCGTGCGGGATAACCAATCTTGGTCATCAATTGGGGTATCCACTATAATTTTTTGAGGCACATGGTGTACGGTTTGCAAATAAAATTGCGAAATAAAACCGGACAAAATTTCACTTTTTTCTAATAGGTGTGGCACTTTAGGGAAATAGGCTTGACCTCCAACCATTTGGCCTTGACGTACCGGTAAAACATAAATGCAATGTTTGCCGTGTTGCGCGGTCCATGCAATGATATCACTATCGCCGTTTGTGATAGTGCTAATAAATTGCTGTTCTTGAATTTGACGAAGGTGAGTGATTTGGTCTCTTAAGCGAGCGGCTATCTCATAATCCATATCCCGACTTGCGGTCTGCATACGGGCAGTGAGGTCTTTAATGATCTCTGAATTTTTACCTTTTAAAAATAACCGAACGCGTTGTACATCGGCGGCATAATCTTGCGGGCTGATAAAATTCACACAAGGCGCAGTGCAGCGCCCAATTTGGTATTGTAGACAAGGGCGTGTGCGGTTTTTGAAAAATGTATCGCGACAAGAACGTAAATGAAATAATTTTTGCAAAATGTTCAAAGTTTCTTTAACCGCCAGCACACTGGGGTAAGGGCCAAAATATTCGGCTTTGCCTTTTGGTTTGCCTCGATAGAACCCTAAGCGAGGTACTGCATGATCACTTAATACAATATAAGGATAGCTTTTATCATCTCTCAGTAACACATTATAATGAGGGCGCAATGATTTAATGGTATTGCGTTCTAAGAGTAATGCTTCATTTTCGGTGTTGGTTACCGTGGTTTCAACAGAGGCAATTTGGCTGATCAGTGTGCTTAGTCTTAAGCTTTGTTGCGTTCGTAAATAACTGGAAATTCTTTTTTTTAGATTACGCGCTTTGCCGACGTATAAAAGTTCATGGGCGTGATTATAAAACCGGTAAACCCCGGGTTGAGTCACAACGTTTTGAGTATAGGCTTTAAGGATGGTTTGTGGCGTTGTAGTCATAACACCTGCTGTCATGTTGGCGGAGAGGCAGGGATTCGAACCCTGGAAGGAGTTTCCCCCTTAACGGTTTTCAAGACCGCCGCATTCAACCGCTCTGCCACCTCTCCTAAATGAAAAGAGATTCTATCATGAAGCCATTGCTGTTGTCATGCGGTTGTGCCAATTTAAGAAGCGTGATATTGTTAGCATTTTCCAAATCTATACTATATAGGCACGTAGCTCAGTGGTAGAGCAGCACCTTGACGTGGTGAAGGTCGGTGGTTCGACTCCACTCGTGCCTACCAATATAATTGTATGAATCAACCTGTAGCGTATTCTTTAGACACGATCCGACATTCAAGCGCCCATTTGTTGGCGCAAGCAGTCAAACAACTTTTCCCTACCGCACAAGTCACGATAGGACCTGTTATTGAAGATGGATTTTATTATGATTTTGCTTATGAACGTGCTTTTACACCGGATGATTTAGTTCAAATCGAAGCGCGCATGCGAGAACTGGCTAATCGTGATATGCCGGTTACCGTTAACACGTATTCGCGCCCTGAAGCTATTGCGCTGTTTGAATCTTTGGGTGAGCAATACAAAGTTGAGATCATTAAAAATATTCCTTCAGAAGAAGCTTTAACTGTTTATAGCCAAGGTGATTTCCAAGACTTATGTCGAGGTCCTCACGTCGAGAATACCCAAGCATTACAAGTCTTTAAATTGATGCGTGTAGCAGGCGCTTATTGGCGAGGAGATTCCAATAACCCCATGTTACAGCGTATTTATGGTACAGCGTGGCATACCCAAGCCGAATTAGATGCGTATTTAACCCGATTAGAAGAGGCCGAGAAACGTGACCATCGTAAATTAGGTGTGCAGTTAGATTTGTTTCATCTGCAAGAAGATGCGCCTGGCATGGTATTTTGGCATCCTAAAGGTTGGACGATTTATCAAGTTATAAAACAATACATCCGACAACAATTAGCAACGCGCGGTTATCAAGAGATACATACCCCTCAATTATTAGGCCGGGTGTTATGGGAACAGTCAGGTCATTGGGAGAAATTTTTCTCCGATATGTTCACGACCCAATCTGAAAATCGTGAATTCGCTGTCAAACCCATGAATTGCCCCGGACATGTACAGGTCTTTAAAAGCCAATTACATAGCTATCGTGATTTGCCTTTACGTTTTGCAGAATTTGGCTGTTGCCATCGTAACGAACCTTCCGGTTCATTGCATGGTTTATTACGGGTACGTAGTTTTGTCCAAGATGATGCTCATATTTTCTGCACAGAAGAACAAATACAATCTGAAGTCAGCGACTTTATCGATTCCGTTTATACTGTGTATCAAGCCTTTGGGTTTGAAAATATTACATTAAAATTAGCCACCCGACCTGAAAAACGAGTCGGTTCCGATGCAATTTGGGATAAAGCCGAGCAAGCTTTGGTACAAGCTTTACAATCTAAACAGCTAAGCTGGGTAGAAGCGCCGGGTGAAGGTGCATTTTATGGGCCTAAAGTTGAATTTTCCTTAAAAGATTGTCTCAACCGTGTATGGCAATGTGGTACTATCCAAGTTGATTTCTCTATGCCAGAGCGATTAGGCGCTTCCTATGTCACAGAAGATAACCAGCGCCAAACACCGATTATGTTACACAGAGCGATCGTGGGTTCAGTCGAACGTTTTATTGGTATCTTGATTGAACATTATGCTGGAAAACTACCTTTTTGGTTGTCACCCACACAAATCGTGATCATGAATATTACGCATGAGCAAGCGGAGTATGCCAAAAACATTCAAAATGAATTAACCCAATTAGGGTTTCGAGTAGCAGTAGACTTGAGAAATGAAAAAATCGGCTTTAAAATCCGAGAGCAAACCTTACATAAGGTACCCTATCAAATTATTATAGGTGCAAAAGAAAAAGACAACCAAACGATTAGTGTGCGTGCTCGTGATGGTCAGCAATGGAATGGTATTGCCTTAGCTGAGTTTCAACAAGCAATTCAAGCCCATGAATCACGCCCATAAATCGAATGAAAATGTTATTACCTATTGGCGGATAGCCAGTATGCTTATATAATACAGTTTTATTTCATAGGAGAGCGGCTATTAAAGCGAAAATCATGCAAGGTAGATTCAATCGAACTACTCAATCATCAGATAAAAGAGCCCGTATTAACGAAGAAATTCAAGTAGAGACCGTACGGTTGCTCGATCATAATGGGCATCAACAAGGTGTAGTTTCATTGGATGAAGCATTGCGGTTAACTGAAGTCACTGAGCAAGAAACAGGACTAAGGTTGGATCTGATTGAAATTGCACCGTTAGCCGAGCCTCCTGTATGTCAGATGGCCGATTATAGTAAATATATTTTCGAACAAAAAAAGAAAAAGGTTTTACAGCAAAAAAAGCAAAAAAAGACTAAAATTAAAGAAATAAAATTACGTCCTGTGACAGAGCAAAATGATTATGATGTCAAACGTCGACATCTGATTAGCTTTTTAAAAGGCGATGATCGTGTCAAGGTGAGTGTTCGTTTCCGTGGTCGTGAAATGGAACATCGAGATCGCGGACAAGAATTATTGCAGCGCCTTACACGGGATATAGAGCCATATGGTAAGGTTGAAATGCCTGCTAAAGCAGAAGGCCGCCAGATGGTAATGGTAATCGTGCCTAGAAAATAAATAACCTTTGTAACTATTAATAGAGAGAGCAACATGCCTAAATTAAAAACAAATCGAGGCGCTGCTAAACGTTTTCAAAAAGCAGCGAATCATTTTAAATGTAAACATTCGCACCATAATCATATCTTGACCAAGAAAGCGACTAAACGAAAAAGAAAGTTGCGTGATGTGGTGCCTGTGCATCCAAGCGATGAGCAATCCGTGACTCGCTTATTAAGAGGTAGCTAGAATAAAGAGGTTTTTGTAAAATGAAGTTACGTCATAAAAAAGTACTAAAAGCGGCGAAAGGCTATTATGGAGCCCGAAGCCGTACCTTCCGTTCTGCGCAACCGGCGGTTATCCGTGCCGGTCGTTATGCTTATCGCGATCGTAAACTTAAAAAACGCAATTTTAGAGCGCTCTGGATAGCGCGTATTAATGCAGGTGTGCGTGCACATGATTTAAGTTACAGCCGATTCATGAATGGTTTATTGCATGCAGGCATTACGTTAAATCGTAAAGTGCTCGCTGATATCGCAGTAGCGGACCAAGAGAGCTTTGCAGCATTAGTGGCACAAGCTAAACAAGCATTAGCTGATAAGCCGGGCGCTGTTCCTGCAGTGGAAACAGCAGCGGTTGTGGAAGAAACAACAGAACCAGAAGCTGTTGAAGTTGAAGTGATTGCTTCGACAGAGGAGCAAGAAGAAGCACCTGCTGACGTATTATAAAAAGCCAGTGGGTTACCCTCCAACAAAAATTGTCTTTTGTCTGATCTCATCGTTGGATGACTGTCTGTGATGCTCATGTACATTAGTACACTGCGCTTCTCGCCAGCCCTCCGCCTTGATCTCAGACAAAATTCTGGTTTTGCAATCAAGCTAATGAGGGTATTATTTCTAAGTCATGGTATTAAGTTATGCCATTCACTATAGCCACTTGGAATGTCAATTCATTGCGCGTTCGATGGCCTCTGTTATTAGCGTTTTTAGCACGCTACCAACCTGACATCGTAGGTTTACAAGAAACGAAAGTTGCAAATCATCAATTTCCTATAGAAGCACTACGTGCAGTTGGTTATCATGCCCTTTTCAATGGGCAAAAAACCTATAATGGTGTGGCTTTACTCAGCCGCCTACCGTTAGACTTAGTATGTAATAGTTTGCCAGGGCAAGATGACTTACAATGTCGTTTAGTCAGTGCCTGTTTAGGCAAGCTTAAAATTGTCAATATTTACGCACCGAATGGTAGCGAAATCGGCTCTGATAAATATCACTATAAACTACGTTGGTTTGCGCAACTACAGCAATATCTGAAAAGTTCTCTCGTACAGCATCCACAATTATTAGTGCTCGGTGATTATAATGTCGCACCAACAGATGATGATATTTATAATCCAGCTATATCAAAAGATCAGATTTTACTCAGTCCCTTAGAGCGGGCAGGTTTTCAAAACCTATTGTCACTTGGGTTGCACGATAGTTTTCGATTAGACCATCCAGAAAACAATCATTATACTTGGTGGGATTATCGCCAACAGGGATTTCGGCGTAATCGAGGATTTCGTATTGATCATATCTTATGTAGCCAAGCCTTGAAGCCTGATTTTAGTCACTCGACAATTGATCTCGATACACGTGCAGCCGAAAGGCCGTCTGATCATGCACCATTATTAGCTACATTTAATATAACCTTGAAATGACACTGAATATAATTGTTAATAGATCATTTTCAAAACTAGTAATTTGTCTGATATCAAGGCGGAGAGCTGGTGAGGAGGCGGTGTACTATGATGTACATGCGCATCATAGACAGTTGTCCAACGATGAAATCAGATAAAGAACGATGTTTTGAGAGTGATCTAATGAATGCTATCGTAACCTTATGGCACCAAGCACAACGTGCTCATCAAGCGCAAGCCTTCCAAGAAGCACAAGCAATTTATGAACATATTCTGCAATTAGATCCCAGTGATCTAGATGCTATAACAGCGCTAGGGATGTTAATGGCGCAACAGAGTGAATGGGCGCAAGCCATGACATGGTTTGAAAAAGCAATTCAATTAGCGCCTCAGCAGATAACACTGCATTATTATTTAGCCAATACTTTATCAAAGTTACAACAGTGGGATCATGCTATTCAACAGTTTGAATGGGTTTTAAGTGCGGATTCTAGCCATGTGCATGCACACAATAATGTAGGTCGTATTTTCCATCAAAAAAAACAGTTTGATCAAGCCCGATATCATTACCAACAAGCATTAGCACTAACACCACATTATACAGAAGCAGCTGTGAATTTAGGATTGTTATGGATAGCTCAACACAATATTCAAGCCGCAAAAGCACAATTTCAATCTGTTTTAACGTGGACACCTGATTCGTTAATTGCTTATGAGCAATTGGCTCAATTAGCGTTACAAGAAGAGGATTTTAAAGCGGCGTTACATTATTACGATGCGTATTTAAAGTTAAAACGCGACTCAGTGGAAGTCTGGAACAATCGCGGTGCCGTTTTAAACCGAATGGCGCATTATGAAGAAGCGATTAAATCTTTTTTAGCTGTATTAGCGCTTGATAACCAACACAAAAGTGCACGTTATAATGTAGCAACCTTATATTTACAACGCAATCAATTGCGAGAAGCAATATGGGAATATATGCTTTATTTGCGGCTAGAGCCCATCGATCCAGAAGGGCACTATAATATGGGTGTTGCGTTTATGTTGAGTGGACGACTCGATGAAGCACTCAAAGCATTTGAAACAGTCATTAAAATCAATACTCATTCAATCGAAGCGTGGTGCAATATGGCAGCGATTTATGTGCGCCAACAAAGACCACAACAAGCGTACGAAGCTTATCAAAAAGTGCTGAGGCTTAACCCCGAACATGAAACCGCTCGATTTATGATCAGTGCGTTACTACAGTCTGAAACTATTCAAGAGGTGACTACTTCTCACCAGCCGATTCCGGTTGCAGCGCCGCTAGAGTATGTGCGCAATTTGTTTAACCACTACGCCCATCATTTTGATGAACATTTAAATAATACCTTGCATTATCAAGTGCCACAGCAATTGTATCAGTTGGCTGCGTCTCACATCGGTACACAAAAGTGTTTAACGCTCGATTTAGGGTGCGGCACCGGTTTAGCCGGAGTCGCTTTTCAACCGGTAGTGATCCAGTTAACAGGTGTTGATATTGCCACCGGGATGTTAGCAGAAGCCAAGAAAAAAGCAATTTATCATGAATTAATTGAACACGATTTAGTGCAGTTTATACAACAGTGTACGGTTCAATATGATTTAATACTCTGCGTAGATACGCTCGTTTATTTTGGCGATTTAACTCGCTTTTTTGAAGGTGTTGCACGTATTTCCACATCCAAGGCTTTTTTAAGCTTTTCGGTTGAGTTATATAGTCCAGAACGTACACATACGGATGATTCCTTAGCTTATAAGTTACAGCCCACAGGACGTTACCAACATCCTATTGATTATATTCGGCAACTGGCCCAACAAACCGGCTGGCATTTAATACAGCACAACTCAGTCAAAGGCCGTATGAATCAAGATAAATCGATTGATATTGGGTTGTTTCTGTTCCAAAGGTAAAGTGGATGATTTAAATCGTTATACGTAACTTACGCTATTATAACGATGAGCCACTATGATGGAATTGCGTTTTTTCACTATTCTATCAATCAGTATGATGGTAAAAGATGTAGCCAAAAATTTATTTCGCGCAATTGATCAAAATAACTTAACAGGCGTCCGCGAATGTTTATCTCAATCCCCAGATAGCCGAGCGGCTAACAAAGCAATATCTTTACATCGTGCAGCAGGTAAGGGTTGTACTGAATAACATTTTTATTAACGAATTTAGAAATCGCACGTCGTCAATTATTAGATTTTATTTTTAATTTTTCGGAAGAAAAAATTGAACTTTTGGCTATTACAGACGATATCCAAGCACACTGTGATCAAAAACTTAAGTTGTTCAATGAATTCACTGATGAAGTAGCGTACATCTTTAAAATTGCTTTAGTGACTAAATGTTGTAATTAACACCAATTTTAAAGAAATTTAATGTATCAGCATCCAGTGTGGGTTGAACCTTATGGCATGTTCCTACTGTGTCTATATTCAGTAGATGATATTTCTTGAATAGAATGCTGTAGGATATATCAATTGTGAATCGATTGGTGATGTGGATCAGTACACCACCTTTGGCGACAAGTGATAGCGACCATTTTTCAACAGAGGGTTGGATAGTGCTGCTCGGAGTTTCTTCAATTCGTGTGCCATTTGGCTCATACTTATGTTTGCTCAATGATGCCTCCCAAGCGGTCTGTTCTTGTGTGGCCAGCTCACGGATTGGTGAGCCCTTAGGCTCGTCTTGAGCCGTATCGTTTGGAATACTGTTTTTCAGTGACGCGAGTGACCAGAGGCTAGGTGGTGCAAGTGTATCATTAGGATTTTCGTTGTCTTGGCTATATTGGCCTAAGCAGGCAATACCACCTCCGACATATGGCGTAATGCGCCAATGCAGTTTCGGTAAATTACGTTGTCCCACCAACATTAAACCGCGAGTTGTATGGGAAAAGCGATATTGCTGATGAGGGTCAGGAAATACTGTATCGCGGTCTGGAATATGATTAAATGGTGATTCCACTGTTTCTTCCGTTACAGGTAACGTGATGGCTTGTTTGAATGTTTTGCCATAGTCGAAATAGGACAGCTCTAAATGATAGGGGTTGGTAAAAGTATAGCCTATACCGCCTTGTTTACCTTCACCTTTGGATACATGATCAGTCGCGTCTTGTTGTCGTTCAGATAAGATATTGCTATAACCTTGGTATGGACGGTTCGTTTTACGTGCGATAGGGGTGCCACTTTCGTGATTGTAATATAATTTCCTTCCTGTGATATAAAACCCTCGATCCGCTAAAGCAGGGTTAATAAAACCTAGGGTTAAACTGAGTAAACATAGCCTATAACTTATAGGTGCCATTGTAACCCGATTTTCCATACATTACATTCCGTGAGTGCAATACGCGTTTCTTGATTATGCGAAAGAGTATAGTGAAAGAAAATAGAAGTATAATGCATATCAAAACTCAGTGATGAAAACAACCGACATTGTACGCCGGCACCTACCGCCAGTGTAATATCCCATTGATCATTTTTAACGGTTTCCATACCGTTTTCTTGTATGCCCAATGATTGATTTAATAATCCTAATGTGCCGATACCATATACTTTACATCGTGCAAAAGGTTGTAGAGCCGTCCATTTGAAATGCAAGTTAGGGCCTTGATGTACTTGCGCAAAATGATAGATAGCGTTTGTTGTTGGTGCAGAGGATCTGCTGGCTTCGGGAGAGACATCTTCTTTTGGCATGGATGTTGGTGGCGCAGGTGTTTTATTAGGTGTTTTGAAGGCCCAAGGGTTCCATTCTGCCGGATTAGAAGTAGTGCTTTGTCGTCTAGAATGATAAATGCTTGAATCTGTTGAATCGTTTGCAGTTTGGAGTGGGGGTGTTCCAGGTGTTGTAAGTTTTTCGGGTATAAAGATCCGTTGTGCTTTAGCTTGATATCCCTTTGGAAACCATCCTGCATAGTCAAAAGCAATGGTAAAATCATCGGATATAACATAACCTGCACCGATATGCCCTATCCATTTGGGGGTTTTTAACCATGCTTGAATATTCTCTTGTAAAGTGGGTTCAATTGGCAGGGTATCGAGATTATATTGCGTAGTGTGATACCCAGACGGACCACTGGTTAAATAAATGCCATCTAGCGATAAAGCCCAGCAGGGTAGGCTAGCCATCAAAATGCAAAAAAACCAACGTAACACAATAATCGATAGGGTTAGTAAATAGATTTCAGTAGTTTAACGGTCTACTGTTTAAAAATAAATAGGTCCTTATAAAGTCAGATCAGACTTATAAATATATATTCATACCTAATTTTATTAGGTTTAGGTAGTTTACTTGAGTTTTAGTAGGAAGATAACATTCCCAAGAAAAATCAACCAGTTTATTGGAGGACCACTGATAGTAAAAGCCAGCACCCCCAAACGAGTTTGCAGTACTGAAAAGTTCCGAAACAGTTTGGGTTTTTATTCTGTTGAGTGTTTTATCTTTGCATTTTTTTAAATCAAAATCTGTAGGTTTGCTTTTATAAAAATATAATACTTTACCCGCTTTTCCATAAAAACGTATTGAGGAAGTCAGTGGAACATTAAATTGACTACTCAGTGAAAGGCCGTATTTCCACTCATTCTCCATTACTGTGTTTTTCAGCCTTTCTATGAAACCGGTACCAATGTTTCTCAGCTGATAAACTGGGTTTAATAATGCGGTGGGTTTCACTTCAATCGACAGGTTAGACGTGAATTGATAGCCAAGACCTATGAAGTTAACGATTTTAGGTTTGGCTAGAAACCCATTGGCAGATTGAATAGATTGTCGGAAATCTTTAAGTGAGTCTGGATGTATGCCAATATTGCCAGAACGACGTTTCCACCCCTCCAAAATGCCTCCACTATCTGGATCACCCAATGAATCCATAAATCGTGCAGCATCGCCAGTTTCTTTTTGGCTATATACACCCGTTCCTACGTTAGTAGGAATAAAGTACATCCCAGTATTGATCGCCCATGCGATATTGTGAACCAACATCATCATTGATACTATGTAATAGCGTTTAGACATCGTGGCGCCTCTATTCAATTTAGCATGTACCATAAAACATTGCAGCAGTTTAACATGTGCAATTCAATTTAGCTACTATCGAAATTCTATTATGTTGTTTAATACAAAGTCACCTTCGCTCGCTTATATTAAAGCGGATGAGTGTATCGGGTGCACAAAATGTATACAAGCGTGTCCTTTTGATGCCATTTTAGGTACTGCACAATATTTACATACTGTTTTAGTAGATAAGTGTGTAGGGTGTGGGTTATGCGTTGAACCGTGTCCAGTGGATTGTATTGAGATGCAGGCGGTTTCACAATTAACCTGTCAACCAGAGCAAGCCAAACACCAAGTGAAAGCTCGTAAGCAACGGTTAAAAGCAATAGAAGCTGAAACCGCTGCTGTCAATTCATCGGCGGAATCGCTTACGGGGTCGGCTTCGCGTGCTTCGTATGTCAAAGAGGCGCTCATACGTGCTCGGGCTAAGCGTAAAGAAAAGCGTCAATAGAGCAAATGCGCCTAATACAATCGCCATGTCGGCAATATTGAAAGTGGAAAAGTGAAAGCCATGGAAATGAAAATCGATAAAATCTGTGACACTGCCACGTGTAATACGATCGCATAAATTACCTGAGGCACCCCCGATCATAGAAGCTAAACCTGTTGCAAAGCGTTCTGAATAACCAAAATATTGACTATTACGTAATGCATTGACTAACAGGAAAATAATATAAAGACTGCTTGCAATGAAGAGATAACGTTGCCAGCCGCCTGCGTTAGCTAGAAAGCTAAAACCAGCGCCTGCATTGTGATGTAGCGTTAGGTTTAACCAAGGTGACAATACAATTGTTTGATCCGGCTCGATGTAAACCTCTACCATATATTTGGATAGCTGATCTAGGAGTGCAATGCCCCCTGCCATGATAATCCAAAAACGGGGGAAAGTACGAAAAATAGACTTACGCATAATAACGATCTTCTCCTAACGCCTCAGGTAAATTGCGAATACAACGGGTACAAAGTGTAGGGTGTATACTATCTTGCCCTACATCCTGTCGTCGATGCCAACAACGATTACATTTAGGTTGTGTATCATCCGTTGGAATGATTTGAATGCCGACTTCATTATCGCTGAACGCATGCGCATGGTCTGTCACGATATGTACGCTGGAAGTCAAGAAAATAAAATGTAACTCATCGACAAGTTGGTTGAGTAAACGCGCGATAAACGTGTCAGGCTGACAAAAAATCACTAAATTCGCTTCTAGAGCTGAACCAATTTGGTTATCATTGCGTGCTGTTTCAATGGCTTTATTGACCGTTTCACGGATTTGCATTAATCGATCCCAACAATTTTCACAGCCATCGGATTCTTGGTAAAAAGCGCTTAGTTTGTCAGAATCGACATCCACCGTAATAGGATACCATTCCGTCAAGAAAACGGATGCGGCACGTTCTCCAGGTAATTGTTGCCAAGCTTCTTCTGCTGTAAAGCTAAGGATGGGTGATAACCAGCGTAACATGGCTTCAGCGATATAATACAGTACCGTTTGACCTGACCGTCGTCCACGGCTATTGGCCTGCATAGTATATTGACGATCTTTTAAGATCGACAAATAAAAGCTACCGAGCTCATGAATACAAAAATGATGTATCGCTTGATAAATCAAGTGAAAATTGAAATGATCATAGTCGCGTTGGATACTTGCTTGTAAGCTTTGAGCGCGTTGTAATAACCATCGATCTAATGATAGTAATTGATCGTGCGGTATAATATCATGCTTAGGATCAAAGTCATGTAAGTTGGCCAGCAAGAAGCGGATCGTATTACGAATACGGCGATAAGCTTCCGCCGTGCGTTGAAAAATTTCATCTGAGACGGCAATTTCGGTTTGAGTATCCGTGGAGGCGATCCAGAGACGCAAAACATCCGCACCCCATTTATTTAAAATGGTATCTAAATGCACGACATTGCCGACTGATTTAGACATTTTGTGCCCTTTTTCATCAACCGTAAAACCGTGTACTAAAATTTGACGGTAAGGTGCTTGTCCATCTAATACCACGCTGGTTAATAAAGACGATTGGAACCAGCCTCTAAATTGATCGGACCCTTCTAAATAAAGATCGGCCGGCCATTGTAAGCGTGGATTTTTTTTCAAAACAGCATGATGTGTGACGCCTGAATCAAACCAGACATCCAGTGTATCCGTTAATTTTCGGTAGTGTGCCGCATCTTCGCCGAGTAGCGTTTCAGGTTCTGCTTGGTACCACGCTTCGACCCCTTCTTTTTCAACGCGTTGTGCGATAATTTCTATTAGTTCTACGGTTTTGGGATGCCATTGACCTGTCTCGCGATGAATGAATAGTGGAAGGGGTACGCCCCAGTAGCGTTGACGGGATAAACACCAATCCGGACGAGCCGTGTCCGGGGAATCGCCTAGCATCGCTTGCATACGGGTTTTACCCCAGCTGGGTGTCCATGCTACAGCTTCTACTGCTTGTTTTAATTTTTCGCGTAGTTGAGCTTCTTGTAAGCGTAGAAACCATTGAGGTGTTGCTAAAAAGATTAAAGGAATCTTATGACGCCAACAATGTGGGTAACTATGTGCTAATTTTTGTATGCCAAGTAAACGGTCATGTTGTTTAAGCAGATCCACAATCATCGGGTCTGCTTTTAATACTGAAACTTTCTCGATGCCTTCAACAGCCGGTTCATAATAACCCTTTGTATTGACGCGCCCTTGTAAAGGTAGTTGGTGCGCTACGCCGAGCCCGTAATCTTCGGGACCATGAGCGGGTGCAATGTGCACGGCACCTGATCCGGTATCGGTTACCACGTGTTGACTCATAATCAGCGGGACTTTTCGGGTTTCAACAGGATGTTGCAGTTGTAAGCCATTAAAATGTTGGCCTTTATAATGGCCGAGCACTTGATAATTTTGAATAGAATAGCGTTCTAAACAAGTTAAATATAAGTCATGCGCAATAAGTAAACGCTCGTTATCTGTTTGAATTAAGCTATATTCAAGATCAGGGCCTAAAGCGACTGCTTCGTTACTGGGTAATGTCCAAGGCGTGGTCGTCCAGATAGGAATCGATAATGTACCGTGGCCTGGTAAGTTTTCTATAATAGCGTTGGCTTCTGCTGTAAATTTAACATCGATCGCGGTGGCGTGTTTATCGCGGTACTCTACTTCTAATTCTGCCAGTGCTGAACCGCAAGCCACACACCAATGTACAGGTTTGAAACCTTGATCAACATAATCTGAAGTAATGCATTGACCTAGAGCCCGTATGATTTCAGCTTCTGTTTCAAAATTCATTGTGACATAAGGGTTTTCCCAATCCGCCAATACGCCTAGTCGTTTAAACTCTTTGCGTTGAATATTGATTTGCTCTTTAGCGTAGTCGCGACAGGCTTGTCGAAATTCTTGAGGTGTCGGGGTTTTGCCCGCTGACTTAAATTGTTTTTCTACATTCAGCTCAATGGGTAAGCCATGACAATCCCAGCCAGGCACAAAAGGCGCATTAAAACCACTGAGTCGTTTTGATTTGGTAATAATATCTTTTAAGATTTTATTGACCGCATGCCCAATATGTAAATGACCATTAGCATAAGGTGGGCCATCGTGCAAAATATACGTCGGTTTAGACTGAGACTGCCGACTGATGTTGGCATACAACGTTTGTGTTTCCCAATGTTCAAGCATCAATGGTTCTCGCGCGGGTAACCCAGCTTTCATGGGAAATGTAGTATGGGGAAGATTTAGTGATTCTCGGTAAGCATTTGCCATTGTAAAACTTCAATTCAGAAAATTAGCATAGATGATAACGTTTGCAACTGGTCGGTTGCGCATTATCAACGGTCCATGTCAAAGATCCATTTTGTTGTAACTCAGGTTGTAGAGTATAAGTAAAAGCAGTTTGATTATCTAGTTTAATGCGCTGCGAAGTCGCTGTAATACGACCTTGAGGGCCCACGCTAATGGTATCAACATATCCTTTGTCAGGGTGTGTAGCTTTAAAATCATCTGGGATGCCATTTTGGCCGGGTGTATCACATAAAGTTAAATCACCTTGTTGATAAGCGCAAAGCGTAACAGCTGTCTTGTAAGGTGCAACAGACTGTACGATTTCAGAAAATTTTGCTCGTTGTGTATAACGTTGATAACTTGGGATGGCTAATGTCATTAAGGCGCCCATGATGGCAATCACTACCATCATTTCTAATAAGGTTAACCCCTGCTCATTTTGGTGCGTCGGTGTTGTATGCGACATGCTAATTTATTAAATATAAAAATTTAACATAAAGTATTATTATAGCTTGGTTTCAAGGCAAGTGCTATGAACCTAATCATGGTATAAAACGTATTGTGAATAGTATACACCTGTTTGGAAATCAAGTATTTTGGCATCAAGCCTAGAGAATAAGTTGTGATAAACGTTAATTATGAAAAATTGGATGAAATTTAGTTACTTAACCCTGATTTATGGATTTTTATATTTCCCCATTGCTGTTTTAGTATTTTGTTCGTTTAATGCGTCTCGTTTTTCCACACAATGGCAAGGATTTACGTGGGCCTGGTATCAACAATTATTAACCAATCATCATTTAATGCAAGTTACATTGCATTCTGTTGTATTAGGCTGTGCTGCAGCGACAGCGGCCACAGTGCTGGGCACGATCGCGGCCATCTGTATTTATCGTTATCGTTTCTTAGGTCAGCGTTTACTTTATTTACTTAATTTTGTATTGATTATTTCACCTGAAATTGTGATGGCCGTGGCGTTGCTTTTATTTTTCTCTTGGATCAAGCTTCCCTCTGGTTTCCTGAGCTTATTCTTAGCCCATACCACTTTTTGTATGCCATTTGTCACGGTGACGGTTTATACGCGCTTGCTTGGTATCGATCCTAATATTCTGAAAGCTGCTACAGAGCTCGGTGCCAGTGAATTTAGTTTGTTTTATCGTGTATTATTGCCGCTAATTCAATCTAATATTTTGTCCGGCTGGTTTTTAAGCTTTACCTTGTCTTTTGATGACTTTATTCTGAGCTTTTTTCTCAGTGGCCCCGAATTTTCGGTGTTACCATTAGAAGTGTATTCTTGGGTGCGATTAGGTATCAAGCCTGAATTAAATGCCTTATGTTCTGTCTTATTGGGTCTAACATTAGGCTTAGTATTAATTTCTCAAGTATTATTAAATAAAAAGCATGATTAGCTTACGCCTGTTATTAATCAGTTGTTGTTTGAAGGCTGCGGTCAGTTTAGCGCATACGCCAACTTTAAATGTCTATAGTTGGTCGGGTTATTTACCGGGCGGCATTTTACATCAATTTACCCAAGAAACCGGCATTCGCGTGAACTATACTACTTACGATAGTAATGAAGCGCTTTATACCAAGTTGAAAATGTCACCTCGTTCTCATCGATACGATATCATTATGCCGTCTAGTTACACGGTGCATCGTATGGTGCAAGAAAAAATGCTAAAACCTATTGATCGACACCGTTTATCGCATTTTAAGCATGTAGACCCTAACTTATTAAATAAAGCTTACGATCCGAATAATCACTATAGTATTCCCTATTTATTCAGTAGTACGGGTATTGTGGTGAATACAAAACATTATGATAGTTATCAGTTGAGCAGTTGGAAGTCGCTATGGGATGACCGTTTTAAAGGTAAATTACTAGTGTTGGATGATATGCGTGAGCTATTTTCCATTGCATTGTTGGTGTTGGGATATTCACCCAATACACGCGATCCTGAACAGATTAAACAAGCCTATCTCAAGTTAAAAACATTACGTCATAATGCGCGTGTATTAAGTACAGAAGGAATAGCCAGTTTATATCTGGATGAAGATCTCACAGTAGGAATGGGGTGGACCGGTGAAATGCATCAGGTCATGTCCTTTAACAAAAATCTAAAGTTTATTTATCCTCAAGAAGGTTATATTTTATCGATTGATAATATCGTGATACCTCAAGGCGCACCCCATACCCATGAGGCCTATGCCTTTATTAATTTCTTATTACGCCCTGATATTGCCGCCAAAATTAGTCGTTCTACAGGTTATGCGATCGCCAACCGCAGTGCGCAAGCGTATTTACCTGAATCAATGCGCACGAACCGAATGGTTTATCCCGATGAAATGACATTGCAGCGTAGTATTATTCAGTTGTCAGCGGGTGAACAAACTGCTATCTATGAGAAATACTGGGAGTTATTAAAAATTGATGGGTAATTTAATAGATCGCTTTCAAACCAGTATTTTAGCTGAGTTCGGGGCGGCTATCTGGCGAGAAGCGAAGTGTATCGCGTTGTACACGAGCATTACAGATAGAGATTCAACAATGCAATTAGTTGAAGAGCGAAGTTTTGGCAGAGGTCTGTTATTATGAGCTGGTTACAAAAACTAATTCCTGCCCGTATTCGTACGGCCGTGAAGCAGCGTAAAGATATTCCCGAAGGTGTGTGGGTACAATGCCAAGGTTGTCGCATGGTGCTCTACCGTCCCGAATTAGAACGCGCTTTAGGTGTCTGTGAAAAATGCAGCTTTCATCATCGTTTGTCCGCGCGCACGCGACTGAATTCTTTATTAGATGTAGTACCCAATTATCAAGAAATTGGACAATCAGTAGAAGCGATTGATCGTCTACAATTTAAAGATCAAAAACGCTATGTTGACCGCTTGGCTGCTGCCTATAAAACTACACAAGAACAAGAAGCATTGGTCGCTGTGCAGGGCCACATTCAAACCATACCGGTTGTAGTCGCGGCTTTTGAGTTTAGTTTTATGGGTGGCTCAATGAGTGCAGGTGTGGGCGAGCGTTTTGTGCAAGGTGTGCAAATGGCCATTCAACAACAGGTGCCTTTCATATGTGTGACAGCCAGCGGCGGTGCGCGTATGCAAGAATCTTTATTCTCTTTAATGCAAATGGCCAAAACAGCTGCTGTTTTAGCTAAATTGCGCCAAGCACAACTTCCGTTTATTTCAATATTGGCAGATCCTGCAATGGGCGGGGTTTCAGCTAGTTTAGCGATGCTAGGTGATATTATTATCGCAGAGCCGGGTGCTTTGATTGGGTTTGCCGGCCCACGCGTCATTGAACAAACCGTTCGACAAACACTGCCCGAAGGTTTTCAACGCAGTGAATACTTGCTCGAACACGGCGCCATCGATATGATCGTATCGCGTCATGACTTGCGGCCTAAACTAGCGAGTCTATTATCGAAACTTATACCTGTTAAATTATCACACACCGAATCGATCCAATCTCCTGAATAGAGGTTATTGTAAAATGCAAAACTTAGCTCAATGGTTGCAGCATTTAGAAGCGCTCAATGCAACACGCATATCAGATCCTTCATTTAAACCGAAAGCACCTCAACGTTTAAATGATCTCAAGTCTCTAGCTCAATCGTTAGATGTATTACAGTGGCATTGTCCTGTCATTGTAGTGGGGGGAACTAACGGAAAAGGATCTTGTGTAGGCCTGTTAACGACTATTTTCAAAGAAGCAGGTTATCGTGTTGCCAGTTATACTTCACCTCATTTGTTGCGTTATAACGAGCGTATTCAGGTCAATCACCAACCGATTGCAGATGAAGACCTATTCGAGGTGTTCGCACAAGTAGAGCAAGCACGTGGTGATAGGCCCTTAGGGTATTTTGAATATAGTACTTTGGCAGCTTTGTTGCATTTTAAAGCCGTTAACCCCGACGTAATAGTGCTAGAAATCGGTATGGGTGGACGTTTCGACCCCGTGAATATGATCGAGAGTGATATCACATTGATTAGTAGTGTGGATTTTGACCATACACATATTTTAGGTCATACCCTCGAAGCCATTGCCTTTGAAAAAGCAGGTATTATGCGCCCTCACAAGCCGTGCGTATGGGGTAATATATCGGTGCCGGCGAACGTAGTGGAGTATGCTGCCCAATTAGAGACGCCGCTCTACATCCAAAATCACGATTTTGGTGTTGATCACTCCCTAGGCGATGCACCGGATGCGCCCATATGGGATTGGTGGTCCAAACAAACGCACTTAGCGGAGCTCGCTAAGCCTGAAGGCATTTATCTCCCCAATGCTGCCTGTGTATTACAAGTCATTGAATTATTGCAAGCCCAACTGCCAGTGCCATTACGCGCTATTTTAAAAGGGTTGTATGATGTGACTGTACCAGGTCGATTCCAAAAATTACCCGGATCACCTTTAACGATATTAGATGTCGCTCATAACCCAGCCAGCGCAACATTGCTCGCCCGTAATTTAGAGCAGCTTCCCTATTCAGGTCGGCTATTAGCGGTAATCGGTATGGTAGGTCATAAAGATATTCAAAACACGCTGTTACCTTTGGTGCCACAAGTGCATCGCTGGTACCTAACACCGCTGCCTGTCAAAAGCGCAACTACGGATACCTTAGCCGCACACCTAACCGCATTATCCGCTCAACCGTATCAAATGCATCCAAATGTTATTTCGGCTTACGATGCCGCTGTCACCCAAGCCCAACCGAATGACGTGATCGTGGTGTTTGGATCATTCCATACGGTAGCGGGAGTGCTGGGGGTTAATAATTGGTGTAACAAAAGGTAATTGTAGCAATTAACCGGCATTGAGGTATTGCTCAATACCTGAGAGTGTGTTTCCTTACTGTTTCTACTATCTGGCTTAATTCATAACGCATCCTATCCCGCTTCGCTTAATAAGGGTGGGAGGTGCTTTAAAACTCTTATGAAAAATATTAATGATTTGGGATGTGGTTATTTTTTGATCAAATAAATAATGTAAAACATGGGACAACAACTCCAGTGGCAATGGATCATTTTTTATAAATTTCATTCTTCTATGCTTTTCTCTTCGATGCATGACAAGGAAAAGTAAACAATCTTGAATCTTTGCCTTTGCTGTTAAAAAAGCTTTTGTGCTTTCAATGTCTGGAAATTGCAGTTGAGTGCGAACTGGTTCAATAATTTTATCTATTTGAGTATTTATAGCATCATATGTTTCGGATAATTGCTTTTTTAATGCATCTTCACGAATTAAAGCGCCTTTCAAAATGAGTATTCTCATGCAATTAATGAGATGTTGCTTTTCCGCTTCAGCTTCTGTTCGTGCTGCTGCTTCTCTTTCTGAAGGATGCATACAGACTGCTAAATAGCCCGCTAAAATTTCCAAAGGTGTTACATCTTCATACCGTACTGTATAATTGAGGTTTATATCAGGATGTTTTATTAGAAGTTTTATAATCGTAATACTTGCGCTTTCTGCCGCTAGATATAAGGGTGTCCGGCCGATTGCATTCGGTTGATTAGCAAACTTAGGGCGATATAGAAGAGAAGCATTCGCTTCTTTTCCAGATTCTATTGCTGTGTGAAATGGGGTGTTTTTAACTATATCTACTTGATTAATTAGTAATGCATCTTGTTCTAATAAAAACTTAGTGATGTCAGGTGTGTTACGCTTTGCTGCCAAATGTAAAACATTAAAACCAAAGCCATTTTTAAGGCGCAAAGGTGCTTTATGCTGTACAAGTATTTTAACTAATGCTGTCTGTTGGGAGGTGACTGCAATATGCAAAGGTGTATTTTTATGCATATCGCCTTGAGTTAAAGAGGCATGATGCTTGAGTAGTAACTTCGCTACGTCTTCTTTTCCATGCTTTGCAGCCAGATGTAATGGAGTGTTATCTTCATCATCTAATTGATTGACTAGGGATGTATCATGCTCTAATAGGGTTTTAACTGTATTTAATTTTCCTTGTATTACAGCATCATGGATAGGTACATCATCGTAGTCTTGCATATCAAAATCTAAATTCTCATTAATACCTTGTGCTGCAAATTTCCGTATTATGGCATCATATTGCTCTCGCGTGTTTTTATCTGTTGGCGGGCCAAAAAATAATGAAAAGGGGAAAAGGAAAGCGTATGGCATAACATCTCCATTGGTAATTGGATTTTCGTTTACAGTAAGTGATTTTAGCGAAAATAGCTATGTTATTTTTTACCAATAGATAAAACTAATGGATAACATTATACTTGAGCACAATTATCAAGACCAAAATGAGAGGATGTTAAAACAATTAAGGTTAGTATGCTGCTTTATGGTGTTTCCTATAATGCATGCCGCTATACCAGGATGGTATGGGGGTGTTATTGGAAGCAGAGGTGCATTATATGATACTGGTAAGGAGAAAGAGGATGATATGCCTGAAGTGGTACATCGGATTTCATCTGGTCAATCAGGTTTGTTTGCCCCTACCTGGCAGTTTTGGGATATGAGTTATATTCGTTACCAACATTCTAACCAGTTTGCTATCATTATGATGCCTAGGCAAAAATTTTCTGTTGATAAAGAATTAAAACGTATAACACAAATAGGCACTGTCCAGGATTATAATGCCTATTTGGCTGATGTTGTAGGCGCCGTACGATTATTGCAACTGAAGCGCTCTATTAGCATAGAAGGTCAAGTTGGGTTATGGGGTGCGCAATCTGATACAACCATTTTGACAAAAAATGCAGAAGATTATCAAGAAGATCCATGTTCTATACCAGGCTATGGTGCCGTCATTGGAATCGGTGCCAACTGGGAACTTTTACCTCGTTTCTTATTAGAAGGATCTTACAAAGGATTATGGTCATTCTCTCGCATGAAAAGTACAACGATGACACAGGTGGGTGTGAGTTATCGTTTTGTGTAGTGCGTATGATGCTGAATAACTAGTCGATAAGGTTTATATACTCAAACGATCCAAGATGTTGTGGTTAAACTCAAGCATTATTGATCGGTCGGTTATTAGCGGTAATCGGTATGGTAGGTCATAAAGATATTCAAAACACGCTGTTACCTTTGGTGCCACAAGTGCATCGCTGGTACCTAACACCGCTGCCTGTTAAAAGTGCAACTACGGATACCTTAGCCGCACACCTAACCGCATTATCCGCTCAACCGTATCAAACCCATCCAAATGTTATCTCGGCTTACGATGCCGCTGTCACCCAAGCCCAACCGAATGACGTGATCGTGGTGTTTGGATTATTCCATACGGTTGCAGGGGTGTTAGGGGTGCAGGGTTAATGTAGCTATTTGTTAAGCCGGTTACAGGTTTTTTCCTCTAAAGATTGTCCTTGTTGTAGGTTGGGATTCTTTTTAATCGCGTTTATTATTATGTCTTTCGTATCTGCAAGGTTCTCTATAAGATAGGCACTGAGCATTTCTTTAGTGAAAATTTCGTTTTTTGTAAAGCATCGATAGTCAGAACACAACTCACGACAGTTTTGGGATAATTGAGCATCTATTTCTTTTGGTGTGTGAGAGAGAAAAGCGGTCATTATATCCCACATTTTTTCTGGTTTTAGTTGTATGATAGTATTAAATCGATGGTTTAAAACGCATAAGGCTGGTCCTGATAAACCTGTCTTGTCTGCAGATGAAACCTTAGAGCATGCATTATTAGTTGAACAGGAGTCAGCCTATTTATCTTCGAGACCTAGCATGAGATAACGCGCTAAAGTTAAGGCTGCACTTGTTTCTGAATGACATGGTTTTAAGAGCGCTAACGAGTCCAAGTCAACTTAGCGTGCTGTGCAATATAGTGGCAACGCGGTAGCCGCTAAGGAATTGCCACTATAATACGCGATATAGTAATGTTACGGTTTTAAAGTCGTCTCCAGTGTTTGAATTGTAGATGCCGTCTTTTTAGGCGCAAAAAAGAAAAGCTCTCGGTCTTTGGTTTGCGTAAAAGGAAAAGTTTCAATTCCAAATCCTTCAATCCCGAGTCCTTCTTTAGCTCGCATGTCACGATTATAACCTATTGTGATTACTTCTATATCTTGTTTTGCTTCTTGAATACCTAATACCAAGGCAGTATGTCCCCCTAGAGGATTTGTGTGGTTAGGATCTTTTTCGTTATTAAACCGATGATAGCTCATCACGAGACCCGGTTGAATATCTTTTTGAGGGTCTCGAATAGTAATGCGCTCATTATATAATCCAAGAGGGTTTGTTGTATCTCCGCGAGCTTTCAAAAAGAAATCGCGTGTAGAGAGTCTAGTAGAGAGATCGGTACTACAACTGAGTTTTACTACCCAAGAAGAGCAATCTTCTGGTCCAAACGGTTTGTTGTGATTAGGCAACTGCCGACTGCCGCCAAAAGCATACCCATTATGAGGAATGAATAAACCTTGAATATTCGGTTTATTATAATAATAAGTATAATTCGTTGTGAATGAAGGACCGCACGCTGTTATTAACCTTTCAGGTAAGGGCGCTACATAATAGTTAATTGGGTTAACTGGCATTTTATCAAAATTACCATATTGCACGTGAGTGTTAAGCAATACAGTTTTATAGTAAGTGCCCCTAGAATTACCATAAATAGTGTTGCTTTCTGTATCGCCTAAAACGGTAACTTCAGACGCTTCTGTATGATAGCGATAATTTGGCCACTCGAAGTTACCCGAGGTAATGTGGCCTAGCCATGTTAGAAATTCCGGTTGCTCTACAAAATCACGGGTACCGTTTAAAATATCAACCAACTTATTGTGCGTGACAGGGAAAGATGTCTGTTCTGTCTTTTGAGACGAAGCACTATGTGAAGCATTTCTAGCCTCCGCATTTATCTCTTTTATTGTTTCATTTAAAGTCGTAGTTCTTTCTTGATCTTGTTGTATTCGACTTAAAATATCTTTCTGAACATCGGCTGGTTTTTGCTCATCTTCCGATATTTTTTCTTGTAAGTTCTCAAAAGACTGCTCAAGTGCTGACGCAGTTTCTCGTCTGAATGCCCATTCTTGTGCAAATGCTTCATTGACTAAACGATATCGTGGATCATTAGGAAACTGTGCTGCTAATGCACGTGCTTGTTTAATCACTTCCTTTATTGTTGGTTTATCCACCATAATCACTCTCTTTTAAATTATTTATTAATGCCAGTATTTAAGGTAAATACACTCTACATGTGGTTATTCTACCCGGCGTTATTGTAATAGATTCTGTTTTGTGTAGGTTACAGGGGTTTTTACGACTTGACTTTCTTTCAGTAGCCTTGGTAGATTACATAATGCTCCTTCCATCGGTATTACGACCACATCATTGAGATAGTATCTCCTGGTTCCTCCATAAATGAGGTAAAGTGTGGCCTCTGGGTAATCTTGTTTAAAAGCCATTAGATTCTTTATATCGATACTGGATACTTGTGTTGATCGCTTAATTTCAAAAGCCAATAATCCATAAGGACCATAGGCAATAAAATCCACTTCGACACCTGATAATGTGCGCCAATAATATAATTTATAATCCAGTGCTTCGTAATCGTTAATAGCATAAAATGATTGTAAAAACAGCGTTTCTAAAGCTGGACCATCCATTTCGAGTGATGTATCTAAAAAACCTCTAGGGCGCAAGCTTTGGTAAACGCCTACATCAAAATAGTAAAATTTAGGATGTTGTACCGTTTTGCGTTTCGCTCTTTGCGTGAAGATAGGCAAACGATAACTCAGTAGTAAATCCTCTAAAATATCGAAATAATTGCTTACATTTTTTTGACTAGTACCTACTTCACGTGCAATTGCTGATACATTAAGCACTTGCCCTTGAGAAAAACTCGCTACCTCTAAAAAACGCGTAAAGGCTGATAGATTGCGGGTTAAACCTTCTTGCATGACTTCTTCACGCAAATAAGTATTTGTATAGGCTTTTAAATAAGCTTTGGGGTTAGGTTCTGATAAAGTTGCAGGTAATAAGCCATTATTTAGCGCCACTTTAAGATCAAATGCTGTGCCTATTTCTTGTGCGACTAAAGGGTGCATGTGGTAAGTTAAAGCTCGGCCTGCTAACAAATTGACACCTTTCTTACGCAAACTGCGGGCGCTAGACCCTGTAAGTGCAAAAACGTACCCTTCTGCTTCAATCAGACGATGTACTTCATTCAATAAGGCTGGCACTCGTTGTACCTCATCAATGACGATCCAATCCTGATGATTTTTGGGAATAAATTCTTTTAACCGATGAGGATTAGCCAATAATAAGGTGTAAACCTCAGCATCTAATAAATCAATATAAATTGCCGATGGCAAGTATTGTTTAATCCAATACGTCTTGCCCGTTGCGCGTGGCCCTAACAAAAAGAAGCTTTTTCGATTTTGTAATGGTAATTGTAGAATTCTAGAAACCATTTTTCTATTTTCAAATGTAATTTAGAATTATCGATTCTAAAATCAAATCAAATAAAAGGCAATAAGGGTAATAAGGTTGTGAAAAATAGCGATAATTTATTACCCGCTTGCATTACGATTTGCTTCTTTTAGGTGCATTTGCAAGCAATCTTCCCAAGAAGGGAGGCTCAGTGCTTGTTTTGTGTTTACACGGGATAATTGCTCAACCAGTAGGTCAGTACAATTCAGCATAAAAGTATGATCAGTCATGCGATTTTCTTTAGTAACAGGGTCCTCTAACCTATCATACCAAGTGATAGGGTTAAGTCCTTTTTTATGTTTTGTCAAAATAGGTTCGTTTGCTAAAGCATACGCTATAATTTCACGCCGTATTTCATAAGGTAAATTATAACTCCGTTGTATCAAGCTTACGAATTCTTTAAGCCAAATATGACCATAACAATCTCATAAAAATATTTAATTAGTTCATTTTAGCTCAGTTAAATTAGTACAGAGTTTTGTGGTGTGATAGCTAGAGTTTGTATTTATTTATGGTTATATAAAAATAGTCTTGCTCCACACGGGTTGTGCTTAATAAAATAGGATCTTTTAAAGATGTATATATCCTGTGTTCTTTTTCGGGTTTCATTGCTTTTAGTTTGTTTATTTTTATAAGCGAGCGAAAACTTTATTCTTGTGCTGTGTTTTTCCCATTGATTTGTTCCTGCATTAGGGGTCAGGCTCGTCCATTTTAAAAAAGAAAAAACTTAAGTACGGAACCCTAATCAAACGAAGCCAGTCACAATTGTCACTAAAATTTATAGTATGAAGCTCGAGGGTTGATTGTACCCAAGAGGGAAACATAATAGAATTTTAAGTATGTCATCCTCTATTGAAATTAAATTGAACGATCGGGTAGTGAATGCTCCGCAGGAGTCTACGATTATTGAAGTCGCAGACCAAGCAGGTGTTTACATTCCTCGATTTTGCTACCATAAAAAATTATCTATTGATGCCAGCTGTCGTATGTGCTTGGTTGAAGTCGAGGGCGTTCCAAAACCTTTGCCAGCTTGTGCTACGCCTATTAGGCCGGATATGCAGATATGGACGCGGTCTGATAAAACGAAGGCCGCGCAACGAGCAGTTATGGAGTTCTTGCTCATTAATCATCCGTTGGATTGCCCCATTTGTGATCAAGGTGGGCAGTGTGAGCTACAAGATTTAGCGATGCAATATGGGCGGAAAGGCTCTGTATTTGAAGAATCAAAACGTACGGTGCCCAATGATGATTTGGGGCCTTTAATGGGTACTGAAATGACACGCTGTATCCATTGTACCCGTTGTATTCGTTTTGGTACCGAAATTGCAGGTCAAACTGAATTAGGGGCAACAGGGCGCGGTGAAGAAATGAAAATTACAACGCATATTCGGCAGCACCTTCAGTCTGAGCTCTCGGGCAATATGATTGATGTGTGCCCAGTAGGTGCATTAACGTCTAAGCCGTTCCAAGCCAAAGCGAGACCTTGGGAGTTGCGTCGCGCAAGTACGATTGCACCCCATGATGGTGTGGGTAGTCATGTCAATGTGCATATTTATAATCAAAAAGTAGTGCGTGTTGTACCTAGAGAAACACCATCTTTGAATGACAGTTGGTTAAGTGACCGTGATCGTTATGCTTATCTTGGATTAGAAAGTCCACAGCGCTTGACGCAACCTATGATTAAAATCGGTGATGGGTGGCAAACTACGGATTGGCCAACTGCATTAGGTCAAGCTGCGCGTTGCTTAAAAACGACATTGCAACAACACAGTGGTGCCCAATTAGGTGGGTTGATTGCACCTAATGCCACAGTAGAAGAATTATTTTTATTTCAGCAATTATGTCGTCACTTAGGTTCCCCTCATATTGACCATCGCTTGCGTGAGATTGATACGCGAGATCAATTTGTATTACCTAGAATGCCGGTTTCGCACTTAACAATCGAAGACTTAGAAGCTTGTGATTTGATTGTATTAATTGGGTCTAATATCAAACGAGAACAACCGGTGTTAACGCCGCGTTTGCGTCAAGCAGTGGCGAAAGGTGCCACTATCGTTAGTGTGAATTATGTCGATTGTGAGATGAATTTTACAGTGCATCATAAGATAGTAGTGTCACCCGATCAATTATTGACGCAAGTGGCTACTTTAGCCCGACACTGTGGTGCACGTCTGTCAGAGTCGGGTGTTACAGTGGATCCTAATCCAAAATTAGCGTCGATTGCACAACAGTTGCAAAGTGCGAATAAAATAGCATTGTTGGTTGGTGGTATGGTGCATCACCATCCACAAGCGGCGCACTTGCGTTATTGGATTCAACAGTTGGCGTTAGTGAATCAAGCTGCCGAAATGCACTTAACTGATGGACCAAATAGTGCGGGAGCTTGGTTAGCCGGCGCGGTCCCTCATCGTGATCAAAAAGGCATCAATCTACCCCAACCAGCGGCTGGATTATCCGCCAACGACATGTTAAAGCAATCATTGAAAGCCTATTTGTTATTTCATGTAGATCCGGCTTTAGATTGTGCCGACGCATATCAGGCGCAGAGGAGTATGGAACAGGCTGAGTGTGTAATTGCGTTTACAGGTTTTAAATCACCGGGTTTGTTAGCAAGTGCGGATGTATTATTACCGATCGCTTGTTTTGCAGAAAACGAAGGCACCTATATTAATGTAGAAGGTCGTATCCAAAGTTTTAAACAAGTAGTGCCTCCTGTGAATCAAGCCCGCCTAGGTTGGGAAGTGTTGCAAAGCGTAAGTAAAATGATGCAAATTCCAGAAATTAATTACTCTAGTATCGACAGTGTGCGTCAGGCTGCTGGGTTACAGGATGTTGATATCACCACGATCCGATCATTACCAGCACAGCTGTTAAACGGTGAACCCAGTTTGATGCCAATGCCATTGGTCGATAGCCCTCATGATTTACTGCGTATTACCGAATGGCCGCTATATAGCGTTGATCCATTAGTGCGTTATGCTGCAGAGTTGCAACAAGCCGGTAGTTGCGAGCCCACTGGTGCTTATGTAAATTCCAGTGTTTTAGACGTCATGAAATACAAATCAGGAGAAAGTGTCATCTTATTACAAGGACAAACAAAAAGTCAGCCAATGCCTATTATGATAGATGATCGTATTCCGTCTGGCTGTGTGTGGACACCCGGAGCTCGCGAAGCAACCGCAACACTAGGTCCAAGTTTTGGTATCGTGCGTATAATACGAGTGCAACATGATGAATGAGATGCAGTTTGTCGGTAAGGTCATTTTGAAAATGTTAGTCATTTTATTGCCGATGTTAGTGATTGTGGCTTATATGACCTGGGCTGAACGTAGAGTGATCGGTTATATGCAAAGCCGTATTGGGCCTAATCGTGTAGGCTTATTTGGGTTGTTACAACCGATCGCGGATGTATTAAAACTGCTTTCTAAGGAAATGATTACGCCCCAGTTAGCGAATCGCTATCTGTTTAGTTTGGCACCAGTCTGTGCTATTGGATCTGCATTGGCGGCCTGGGTCGTGATTCCCTTTGATTGGCAGTGGGTATTAGCCGATATTAATGCGGGTGTGTTATACCTGTTCATGATGAGCGCATTAGGTGTATACGGAACGTTAATTGCTGGCTGGGCGTCCAATTCTAAATATGCTTTATTAGGTGCATTACGCGCAGCTGCTCAAACGATTTCTTATGAAATCGTAATGGGATTAACGTTAGTTGGCGTATTATTAGCCGCGGGTAGTATGAACTTAACCACTATTGTGATGAGTCAACAAGGCGGTATTTGGCAATGGTACCTTTGGCCGCTATTACCGTTATTCTTTACTTACTGTATTGCGGGGGTCGCTGAAACTAACCGTGCGCCATTTGATCTTGCTGAAAGTGAATCTGAACTTGTGGCGGGTTTTCATGTCGAATATGCGGGTATTAATTTTGCCTTGTTTTTCTTAGCCGAATATATGAACATGCTGCTTATTTCGGTGGTAGCCAGTTTGTTTTTTTTGGGAGGATGGCTCTCGCCATTTCAAGGATGGAGTATCGCACCTTTTGTGGAATGGGTGCCCGGTATAGTATGGTTAAGCTGTAAAACCATGATATTTTTATTCGGTTATTTTTGGTTGCGCGCCACGTTTCCTCGTTATCGTTATGATCAACTCATGACGCTTGGTTGGACAGTGCTTATTCCGCTATCATTATTTTGGGTGGTTGTCGTGAGTCTAGCCGTGCACTTTCAATTAGCGCCTTGGTTTTCAGTATAATACAATCATGTTATTACAATATTTCGGATTTGAATCCGAACGTTATGATCGATCCATTGTATTCGTGGGATTTACATTGCTGCTAGTGGGTATCTTAATGGTGGCTTCTAGTTCTATGGAAATTGCAGATCGACAACATGGTCGGTTTTTTTACTATGTCATACGGCATGCTGTCTATCTGGCTATGAGTCTTTTTATTGCCGGTATAGTACTTTATGTTCCCATTGAAGCCTGGCAAAGAAGTGCCGTGCCGTTATTATTGTTCACACTATTGTGTTTGGTATTAGTGTTAGTGCCCGGTATTGGCAAAGCTGTTAATGGGAGTCGTCGATGGTTGCCTTTAGGTATTGTGCGATTTCAAGTATCTGAGCTTGCCAAATTCTCAATTATTGTTTATTTAGCGCGTTATTTAGTGCGTTATGCTAAAGAAATCTCCACCCAAGCGAGCGGATTTATTAAACCGTTAGTGCTCGTGGGCGCGATGGTATTGCTTTTATTAAAAGAACCCGATCTAGGTGCTGCTATTATTATTGTATCGACTACAATTGGAATGTTATTTTTGGCAGGCCCGCGTTTAATTCCTTTTTTATGCCTGCTGGGTGTCGCAGCGCTTACTCTAATGGGTTTGATTATGGGGTCCAGTTACCGCATGGCCCGTTTGATGACTTTTTTTGACCCGTGGAAACATGCTTTTGGGCATGGTTATCAGTTAACTCAGGCGCTAATTGCTTGCGGTCGCGGTGGGATATTCGGTAATGGTTTAGGTGAAAGTATTCAAAAACTATTTTACTTGCCAGAAGCCCATACTGATTTTATATTTGCTGTGCTGGTAGAAGAGCTGGGTTTAGTAGGCGGTGTAGTACTATTAAGCTTATTTACGGTGTTAGTCATGCGTGCGCTTTATATTGGTTGGCAATGTATGTTATATCAGCAGTTTTTTAAAGCTTATCTTGCTTATGGTATTGGGATTAATTTCGCGCTGAGTGTCATGATTAATGTTGGGGTCAATATTGGTTTATTACCTACGAAAGGGTTAACATTGCCCTTAATCAGTTATGGTGGAAATAGTCTCATTATGATGTGTATGATGTTAGCGGTTTTGTTACGTATTGATTATGAACACCGTCGTATTCGTTTAATTTAAGGTAACCCTATCAATGACAATTGGCTTAAACTCTCAGGTAAAAAAAATTCACTGCATTGGGATTGGTGGCGCCGGTATGAGTGCGATCGCTGAGGTATTACAGGCTCGCCATTATCATGTGTCGGGGTCTGATTGTGCTCAAAGTGCATCGACCGTTCGTTTAGAAAAAAAAGGAATTGCCATTGCTTATACCCATGATTCCGATGCCATTTTGCAAGCTGATTTAATCGTCTATTCTTCTGCGATTGCAGCAGACAACCCTGAATTAGTATTGGCTAAAACAGCATCTATTCCCGCCATAAGCCGGGGTCAAATGTTAGCGGAATTAATGAACCCTCAATATGGTATTGCAGTAGGCGGTACACACGGCAAAACTAGTACCGTTGGGCTAATAGCTCAATTATTTTTAAGTGCAGGGTTAGATCCGACCTTAATTATGGGCGGGTACTTAAATGCTATTCAAAGTCATGCTTACCCAGGAAAAGGTGATTACTTTATTACCGAAGCTGATGAAAGTGATGCATCATTATTGTTTTTAAAACCTAAAATAGCCGTATTAACCAACATTGATGCTGATCATTTAGCGACATATGGGGGTGATTTTAATCAGTTAGTGAAAACCTATAAAGCGTTTTTGCAATCGGTAAATACATTTGCTGAAATGGGTTACCCAGCTGGATGGCTGGTGTTATGTTACGATGATCCTTTGTTACGTCAAATCAAACCTTCACTCCCTCCCTCTGTGCTAACGTATGGCTTTCATGCTGATGCTATGATACGAGGAGAAGCGTTACAGCAAATGGGTCAGTATTTACAGCTACAGGTCGTGCGTGACGATTGTGAAAAGCCGACCTTAAGCTTACAAGTACCCTTATCGGGTCAGCATAATGCATTAAATGTATTGGCAGCCGTGGCGGTAGCCACTTTGCTCGATATTCCTGATACTGTGATTCAAAACAGCTTGCAGCATTATACAGGTGTGGCGCGTCGCTTTCAGTTATTGGGCGAAGTCCAATTACCCCAAGCAGGTGCTGTGCAGGTGATCGATGATTATGGTCATCATCCACAAGAAGTGGATGCTACTGTACAAGCGATACGAGAGTCTTGGCCAGGTCGGCGTTTAGTGATGGTTTTTCAACCTCATCGGTATACCCGGACCCAAGATTTATTTAAGTCATTTGTAGATGTATTGAGTCAAGCTTGTGATGAATTAGTTGTGTTACCTATTTATGCGGCGAGTGAAGCCCCGATTCCAAATGTGAATAGCCATTTATTATTAGAAGCGGTTAAGCGCAAAAAAAGAGTAAAATCGACTTGTATTGAGCCCGAACATTTGATGGATTACTTAAAACAACACCTACAGCCGAATGATATCGTATTGTTTCAAGGGGCTGGCAGTGTGAGTCAAATGGCCCATGAGTTTGTCAAGATAATGCAATCAGCTCAAGGTTAGTCAGTATGCAGAATCTTCGCGGTGAATTACGACATGCTGTCAATTTAGCTTCACATACGACGTGGAAAGTCGGTGGTGATGCTAGGCAGTGTTATCGACCGGCCGATCAACAAGATTTATGTACGTTTCTAGCCCAATTACCTGAGACGGAACCTTTATTATGGTTGGGGCTAGGCAGTAATACTTTAATTCCAGATCAGGTTTTTGGCGGTACTGTCATTTTAACCCAAGGTCGTTTGGCTAGTATTGCGCAATTAACAGCGACTCGCATTCGCGTAGAAGCCGGTGTCGCCAGCCCTGTTTTAGCTCGTTTTTGTGCTCGACAATCACTACAAGGATTAGAATTTTTAGTCGGTATTCCCGGTACGATTGGCGGCGCACTGGCGATGAATGCAGGTGCACATGGTGCTGAATTTTGGGATTTTGTAACACACGTTGAAGTAGTGAACCGTCAAGGTCAATGTATCCGTAGACCTAAACAAGACTATACCATTAGCTACCGCAAAGTAATACGACCGCAAGAAGAATGGTTTATAGCCGCTGAATTAGAGTTGCCACCCGGTGATAAACAACAATCATTGCAGCGTATTCGAGAAATATTAGCACATCGCACCTTAACCCAACCCAATAAACCCAGTGCAGGTTCTGTTTTCAGAAACCCCCCGAATAGTTATGCCGGTTTATTAATCGAAAAAGCCGGCTTAAAAGGTCACGCTATAGGTGACGCGATTATATCGGACAAACATGCTAATTTTATTATTAACCAAGGCCATGCGACTAGCCGTGATATCCAGTCGCTTATTACCTTGGCGCAAGAAACCGTGCTAGCACAATACGGCACATCCTTGGTGCCTGAAGTGTGCTTGTTGTAAGCTTGCCACAATTTACCCTAAACCAAGTAGCGTGAATGTTAATCCGTCCGTATCAAATAAACAGTAATGTGATATTAGACGGATTAAGTTAGCACTTATAAATTACCCAAATTAAGTTAACCTCAGTGAAGGGCTGGATGGTGTATAACTATTGTGTTGCCGTGCACCAGGCGTATAAGTATGTTGTGCCCAAAATTTATGTAGTTCTTCTGTTGTGCCATTAAATTCATTTTGGTCATAGTTTTTTCCATCGAATAAATTGGGATTGTAGTTTCTGTCAGAATATTGCCACAGAAAATAATTTGACCAACCATAAGGTAAGCTTGGTTCATCAATTGGTTTATCCTTTGTAGCGTAGTGCGCGATCCATAAAGGATAGCTTGTCAAATTGTTTTCTTTGTTACCAATGATTGCGTTGAGTATATCTGGGCTACTATAAATTAATGGTTGGATACCTGTTTGGCTATGAAAGTGTTCTACCATCGTAGTGACTGCGCTGAGGGTTGGTAGCTGATCTTTGTATTGTTCTACATCAAACACGGGTAATACAGGGCATGCCGAGTGATCTAACACATCTAAAAAATGATCCACTTGCTTTTCGCTAAATGCAGGTTCTGGAGCATCTCCTTGCCTTGTCATATCACAAAAATGGTAAGCACCCATGAGTAGTTCTGGTTCTCCTTTTTCTTTCGCTGTTTCCTGCAAGTTCGCTATAAACTGAGATCGTTTTACAAAACGATTATCAGTATTATGACAGCCTTGGGTTGCTTTATGAATTAGAAATTCAAACGGAAATGCTTTAGGTTCTTTAAATAAATCTTTAAAAAATTGATCGGATTGCCAGTGCGAAAGGTCAATTCCATAGGTTTTTTCATGTGCGTTTGGCATAGTTTGTCCCCATAACTAAAACTTAAAGTGTGTTTTACCAGTTTACATCGAATAGGTTGTAAATGAATCGGTAAAAATTACGGAGTTCTCATGATGCTTTTTGTGTCAAAAGCATAAGAAGAATTTCATGACACAATACGATCGAATTCTTCTAGGCTGATAATGCCGTCTTTTAATTTTTCAAAAGCAGCTTGTTGTAATGACATGATGCCCATCTGTTGAGCAATTTGTAGGAGTATACTAGCGGGCTGATGTTCTATAATAGCTCTTGAGAGTGTATCCGTAATCGGTAATAATTCAAAAATACCAATGCGACCATGGTAGCCGTGTGTGCACTGTTCGCAGCCTATGGGTCCAAAAATAGTGAGCGTGTCGGTGTTAGTTATGCCGCGCGCGGTTAGCTGATTAGGATCAAGCTGTACAGGCTGTTTACAATGTATACAGAGTGTGCGAGCTAAACGCTGAGCGATGATTAAGCTGACAGAATCGGCAACGTTGTAAGTGGGTATATCCATATTCACGAGTCGTGTTAGCGTTTCAACGGCGCTATTGGTATGTAAGGTTGAAAGCACTAAATGACCCGTTTGGGCAGCTTGAACGCTAATTTTAGCCGTTTCGGTGTCGCGTATTTCACCGAGCATGATGATATCAGGATCTTGTCTTAAAAAAAGCCTCAGTGTTTGTGCAAAATTAAGTCCAATTTTAGAATGAATATTGACTTGATTAATGCCTTCTACATTGATTTCAACCGGATCTTCTGCACTCACAATATTAAACTTTTCTTGATTAAGATAGCTGAGCGCGCTGTAAAGTGTAACTGTTTTGCCCGAACCGGTCGGTCCTGTCACCAGAATCATACCCTGTGTTTGATGTAAAGTTTTTAAAAACAAATCATGTTGTTGGGTCGTCAAACCTAATTGTGAAAGTGCCAAGGTTTGTTTTTGGTTGTTTAATAAGCGTACGACAATTTTTTCACCATGAAGTGTTGGGCAGGTGCTAATACGACAATCGATTGTTTGATCATGATGAGGTAATGTTAGCGCTAAACGACCATCTTGAGGTAAACGACGCTCTGCAATATCTAAAGCTGCCATAATTTTGATGCGTGCCAAAATACGATTTTCGAGTGCTTTAGGTGGAGCAGGTTGTGTATAAAGAAAGCCATCAATGCGAAAACGGATGTTAAGTGATGCCGATTGTGGTTCAAAATGAATATCGGAGGCGCGTTTATCGATAGCGGTATATAACAATTGATTGACATAACGAATCAAGGGTTGATCTTCTATATTGTCTATATGTGGATCTGTTAAATGTGCTTCATGTGTTGGTTGTGTTTTTAAATGTTGTAATGGAATTTCAGGGTTGTTAAGTAAATTATGCCGCCATTTTTCTAGTTTGAGTGGCTCCACAAGTAATGCCGTTACCGCTAAACCGGTTTGAAAACGAACCGCTTGTATTACATTTTGAAGACAAGGATTCGCCATGCCAATATAAAGTCGTTTGTTGCGTTGCCATAACGGTAGTAAAGGATGTTGGCGTAATAATTTTTCTGAAATAATATCGAGTGGTAGCTGACTCGGTTGCATACTGTCTAAATCAACCCAAGGAATGCTTAAGAGATCTGATAACTCAGTCGTAATGGGGTGATCGTGCATGCTGCTGTATTGAATGAGGTTTTCAATAACATCAGTTTGAGATGCATGCGTCATGATATGGTCACGTTCTGATTGGCTCAATAAATGCGCATCTGTGGTATATTTTTTTAATAAAGCATAAAAAGGGTTTTGAGGGCTAGGTTGGATCGTCATGGTGCTTGCTCCTTTTCTAGCGTGTGCAAGATCTTTTTGATGGGTGCAGCTAAACCTTTTTTCTGGATATGTGTCGGGGTATACCAACCTTGATGTGGGTTGTCGTGTACCTGATATGACTTTTCATAGCTGACTGTACAGACCACCGGATGTATATTTAAATGAAAATGACTAAAGGTATGCTGAATAGCGGGTTGAGTGTGTGCTTGTTCAACGGTGCATTGATAATGTTGCTGACACCAGACTGAAATATCCGTTTCTAGATCACATTCCGGCAAGCTCCATAAACCGCCCCAAATACCAACAGGGGGTCGTTTTTCCAATAAAATTTCGTGTTCTGCATTGACTAAGATCAAGCATTGTATTTGTCGGGTGGGTAATTGTTTTTTCGGTTTAGCCGTTGGGTATTGATCCATTCTGCCTTGGATATAGGCGCTGCAGTACGCAGTAAACGGACATTGATGACATAGAGGCTGTCGACGCAAGCAAATCAGCGAGCCAAAATCCATACAAGCTTGAGTATAATCGGCTGCATGATTTTTTGGGCAGTACGTGGTGGCAGTTGTCCATAATTGATTAGCAATCGTGGGCGATCCTGGCCAACCTTCAATCGCCTGTAATCGTGCCAATACTCTTTTGACATTGCCATCTAGAATAGGGGCAGGTTGGTTAAACCCCAACGATAAAATCGCACCTGCCGTTGAGCGTCCAATACCCGGTAGTGTTTGTAATTCACTTAATTGATCAGGAAATTGACCGTTATAGTCTGCTACTATTTTTTGTGCTGTTCGATGTAAATTTCGAGCGCGAGCATAATACCCCAAGCCAGCCCATAAATGCAGCACATCATCTAACGGGGCTTGCGCTAAACGATGCACATCAGGAAAATGATGAATAAAGCGTTCAAAATAAGGTATTACGGTAGTGACTTGGGTTTGTTGTAGCATAATTTCCGAGAGCCATACACGATATGGCGTGCGAGGGTGTTGCCAAGGCAATTGTTTGCGACCATGCTTTGAAAACCATTTGAGTAACAGTGTTTGAAAAACATGAGGTGTTAACATGACGTGATTTGTCATTTTATCGATTTAGATTAATAATTAATGTTATTGTTTTGAAAAAGGTCTATTGAAAGTGTACTCAATTGTAAGGAAAAATTCATGCGATTTATTTTAATGGTTTTATGTGCTTTTTGTTTTGCTAGCCCTAGTTTAGCTGAATCGACGGATATTCGACATAAAATTGGCCAAATGGTGATGGTAGGGTTTAAAGCAACCGAATTGGATTCGCAAGCGCCGATTGTGCGAGCGATTCGTGAAAAACAGGTGGGTGGGGTCATTTTGTTTGATTATTATCTGCCTCAAAAAATACGTGATTGTAATATTAAAAGCCCTGAACAGCTTAAGAAACTGACACATCAGCTACAAACTTATGCAAAGGAGAGTGGTCATACATTACCGTTACTTATCGGTATGGATTACGAGGGTGGTAAAGTGAACCGATTAAAGGCGTGTTTTGGGTTCCCCGAGACACTCTCTGCTCAAGAATTAGGGCAGTTAGATGAAAATAGTGCGAAAGCCAAAGCGAGTCAAATGGCTCAAACACTCAAAACGATGGGTGTTAATCTGAATTTTGCACCTGTAGTCGATTTGCGTTTGAACGCTGAAAGTCCAATTATTGCAAAACTAGGACGTGCTTTCTCAAAAGATCCGGAAACGGTAATACGATACGCTAAACTGTTTGTCGAAGCGCACCAACAGTACGGGATATTGTGTGCCTATAAACATTTTCCAGGTCATGGCAGTGCTTTAGGTGATACGCATAAAGGATTTGTAGATGTCACCACCGCTTGGCAGTCGATAGAGCTACAGCCTTACCAAGCTTTATTAAAACTCTCTAACTCATTAGTGATGACAGCACATGTAGTCAATCGCGAACTAGATAAAGCGGGTTATCCCGCTACTTTGTCACAACCGATTATTACACATCTATTAAGAGATCAGTTAAGCTTCCAAGGAGTCGTAATATCCGACTGTATGCAAATGGATGCGATTAAGGAGCAATATAGTCTAAAAGAAGCCGTGTGCAGAGCAGTACAAGCAGGTGTTGATATTATCGTGTTTGCCAACCAACTGGTACCTTACTTTCAAGATCCAAAAGAGATTGTGGATATTATTTGGGATGAAGTAAAAGCAGGTCGTATTACAGAAGAACGAATTAATGCATCTTATCAGCGTATTCAACAGCTTAAACAGCAATTAAAGGAATAATTGCCGCCATAAAGTAAGGGTATTGCACAGTTCGATCACAATTTGTGAAAAATAACATAATTTTTGCTAAAAATTAGTAAAAATACAGGGTTTTTTTATATCAAAAAAGAGTTACTATACCGTCAATTTTAACGCGAACAGTCGATTATTTTTGGGGGTATTCCTATTTTTTGGTTTTTAATAGTAGGGTATTTAGCTTTGGCGCCTACTCATATATGGGGCCTGAGAATAGCTAATTTTAATGTCTATCCACTCGCCCGTGGTGTCTCTAAAGATGTATTCTTTATTGATAACCTATTGACCCAAAAACAGCGAATTCTCGCACAATCCCAATCGTTTACGGATAAGATGGATCAAACGCCTTTTGGAATGAGTAATTTGGCTATTACGAGCCAAAAATCTTATGTTTGGCCACCTTCCTCATGGAAAAAAATGCAAAGAAGATACGCTTCGGAAAATGTAGCTTTTTTATCTCCCTTCTCAACGTTATATGCTTCTATTAAAGGGTCCAATTCTCAAGATTTTTTGTGCCAATGGGCGTTCATTTTAGGTGATTTTCAGTATTCTCCTTATTATATTGCCTTTGGTCAGCATCATGCTAGTTTTGGATTGTATTATACCCGAGGCATTGAAAAACCTTTGACTGCACAATTGGGTGCCATGCCCAAAAAAGCCAATGTTTCATTAGGTTGGAAAACTGCTTGGCATGATTTAGGGGATATTCAAGTTCTGTCTTCTTTCTTCCAGAATGAAGCTACACTCGGTATTCAGCATTATACTACGCGAGCTAAGTGGTGTATGAAAACGGGTATGAGCTATGCCACCGATGTGGCCAACGAACGTTGGCAATCATCTGCTAACACCAAATCTCATTTTATCAATGCCTATTGGATGTTGGATAAGTGTCCGATTCAATTAGTGCTAGAAGGAATTACGACTTTAAGTCGTTTCCAGCAAGATGACATCATATCGCATTCACCATTCAATCGACCGATTGCAATCAATGCAGAAGCTTCTTATCGACATATGATGTTAGATCAACCCGTTACGATGACAGCCAACTGGGGTTATGGCGCAGGTTATTTGCATGGGATTCGTTTTGATGGAGTCGACGCTCGTGGCATGCCAGTCCAACGTGTTTGTATGTCACTAAAAACCCCCATTTACTCACCCCATATTCAATTTTCGCTAGGTTGGAAATACGAGAATACAACGCATCAGGCTCGTCATGCTGCTTTATTCCAACTGGAGCTCATATCTTCCTAAGTGAGTATTATAGTAGCTAGTGTGTAGAAAGGTTGTGCAATTTTGATTTGTCATTAATTTAATTGTATTCTATCTATTCTCATTATATTAATGGTTAATACTGTCTTAGAGGATATTCAGCATGCGTTATGTTTTTTCTATACCGTATATTATAATGCTTAGCCTATGGATGGCGCCGACTGTTACAACAGCGATGGTGGCTTCTCCTCAATTTCCATCAAAAAAAGTTGAATGGAATAATTTTGCGGCTCATTCTATTTTGCAAAAAAGAAACCCATCTCAAGGTTATATGCCCAGAATAGGGGGTAGTTTAGAGGCTGTAGGAGATTATAATGCGGACGATTTGACAGGGTATAGAACAGGCCTTCATGTTGCGTTTCCATGGACGACTGTAGTGGCGTTTGTTGACTTGCAAGGGTGGTTACTCCAGGCACTCCTCGAGGAAGACGATAATGCAGTAAGTGGTGGTGTTGAGCTTAATGTTATTATAGGTGATCTTAATCGATTCCCTTTTTACATTCAGTTTGGTTGCTTGAATCCTATTGTAGGGCGTCATTCTTCTGAATTGGTACCGACGTCGAGTGTAGTAACACGTCAAGCTTTCTATAATACTGTTCAGGGTTCTATGTATCTAGGCACAAGAGTAGGTGGCTATTATTCATTTAATGAATATGGCGAAGTGAAAGCAAACGGCTTTTGGGGTTTGAATAATAATGGACGCGGTATTAACTTTCAATATGATCTCATGCGTTCTGCTATACATTTTCTCGTTGGAGGAGGTTATAGTAAACTTCTAACGTTTAAAGGTTATAATACCTCTTTTACTAACTTTTATACTGAACTAAGTGGACAAGAAACCGTATTTAACAACCAAGTTAAAGGTAAATTCGAAATGCTTCGGGAGCAAAGTGCTTCTGCAAAAGGTTTTACCGCGCTCCATACTGAAGCATCGTATCACATGCCTTTATACTATTTTGGAAACCCAATTGCCGTAGTATTGGGTTATAGTGCATTGGGAGCTCAAGACGTTAGTTATGGATTCGGTGGCGTGAAGGTTAATTGCTTTAAATATGTTGATTTAATAGCAGGTATGACATATGGACAAGTAAGACCACGTAGTGATGGAGGACTAAACCCCTTATTACAATTACAATTCTCATTGTAAGTCAAATACTAATGACAGGCGGCTACAAGAAAAAGCTGCCTGTTTTGCTATCTTGTTTCTTCTCTTATCCATTGCATTTTCTGTTCTAAAAAAGCTTATAATGACTTTTATTCTCAAATTTTAACGAATTTGAGTTAAATCTGTTATAGTGAATTGGTTCATGATTCCAAGTGATACTAGGCTTATCAATCAGAGAGTGGGTTTTATGTATAGCATGAAAAATTTTATTCAATTATGTGTAAGCCTGACTTTCGTTTGCTTACCTAGTTTTGTGCAGGGTGTGTCGTTGTTTAGCGGGCCTATGGTTGAGAAAAAACTGGCTCATCGCGCATTGATACCTGCGAATGAAGTATTACATCGCCATATGGAATATCAAAAGCTCGAGATTTTAGCTTTAAAAACCTACACACCACGTGCTGAATTTCAAGGTGAATTATTTACTAGCATAGAGGCTGCAGATTTTAAAAATTTAAGTGGATCTTTAAGTGGCTATGGTGACTTAACTTTCTTTTTGTCTGATTGGTTAACGGCTTATTTCTCAATCGATTCTACACGTTCTCAAGGTCAAGCATTTGACTTACCAAAAAATGTTGATAATGCGCACCTTATACTCGGTAATTTTTTACAATTCCCTTGGTACTTGCAGCTCGGTTTATACCGTCTGCCAGTAGGGCTGCATGAATCAGATCTTTTACCGAGCGAATTACTGCTTACCCGCGAAATACTGCATCCCTATGGTTTACTAGGTGGCGCGATTGGATTCCATTATATTTTTAATAGTCATCATGACTTACAAGGTAATGTATTTATATTTAATGCGCCCCAACTTCATAATATCAGAGATCAGCAGCATGCTGTATGGTATAAACCAGATCGGGTTGGTGTCGCAGGGCAGTATAGTATCCATTTTAATACGGCTGATATCACGATTGGTGGTAGTGGTTACCGCTCGCTATCGAAACATGCTGATAATAGCCGTAATGGGTACGTTAATCTTACTGTGGGCAATAAAAAATTATACGGTGAGTATATACAAGTTAATGAACAAGATGCGTTTCACCTGGAGTTTGCTAATTATCGTACCTTTTATCGCCATCCTGGTGCTTTCGTGGTTGGAACTGAGTTAGGAAAATCTGGGTCTAATACCAAAGATATAAATTGTTGGTATTTTTTTGGTGGGGCTCGACTAGAATTTATGCAGTGTTTAACCCTTTCTGTTGGAGCAAAATTTGATTGGAAAGGTTATGAGAATGCTGCTGCTTTGCAGGCGGTAGATAGTGATTCTTCATCTGCCTGGTACAGACACCTCTTACCCATTTGTCATGTGAAATTTACGGTTTACTAGATTGGCTTAACTTGATTCTTCAAAAAGAGTTGTGTTTAATGTGTGCTTGTATTTTATCGTTATCACTCAATCACTAAAGTATGATGCATAATACTCATAAACTAGTGAGTCAAGCTATATGTCGAATATTCGCAATAGCTTTATTAGGGCTCCAAACATCATCTACTTATAGTGTAGGGACGCCTATAACGCTGGCACCTGAAGCCTCTTTATCCAATGTAATGGAAAGTGGGTTCTTCGCCGAAAAACTCATGCAAAAACGCCATCTGTTATATCGAGGTGGTAGCCCAAGCATGACGTTAGGGGGTGCATTCAAAGTTAATCTGAATAAAGATAAAGAACTGAATTTTAATCCTTCCTTTTCTTCCGTTGTGCTCAACCCTGTTGTTGTATTTGATCAATCAACGTTATTGATATTTTCTTTTCGACAAGGTGAACGCCAAAAAGGTCTGAAAAACAAAAGTAATACTCAAATCACTAGCTCTCAAATAGAACGTAGATTTGAACTAGAAAAATATGCATTGATATTTGGCAATGCTCACGCTAATAGTGCTTATACACGTCTAGGGTCCGTTCATCTACCTTTTAAATTGTATGCTGCATTAGGAAAATTTAATACCTCTTTCCTTAATTATACCTCTGAAGGTTTGTTTGCTTCATATACTGAAAAAGTAGGTTATAGGTTAGCAGAAGGTTGTTCTGTTGGAGTGAATACAGATGGAGGAATGTACGGTGTTAGTTTTGTGCTTAATATTCCTCAAAACAGGCTTGCAGTTCGGGATGCTAATTTGAGCGCAGTAATCTACCAACCTCTATTTAATGTTACTGTGGGTGGAACCTATACCACCCATTATAATGATATAAGAAATTCTGGAGGCGGGGTGCATCTCGGCCTTTGTATAAATACTGTGAAAGCACATGTAGAGGTGCTATGGCCCTTATATGAAAGCCCTAAAAAAGAAAGTAAATATTATACTACAACACATGGTGAGCTTATTTGGAATGTGCCAGTTGCACAATACCCTCTTACTATCGTAGGTGGCTATAGTGATAGTCGTCGCACTAAGTTATCTAGTTTCTTTGTTTCAGTGAAAGTCAATATATCTCGTTATGCGAAAGTGGGGCTTGGTGTAGAAGTACCTACTGAGGATGTGAAAAGATCAATGCGTGATAGAGATAAAGTAAGTAGAAGTAATCGCTACCTCGCCCAATGTGATTTCTCATTTTGACCTTGAAAAACCTTGAATAATCCGCTATATATTAAAAGATATAGTTTTGCTCCTGTAATAAGCGGTTGGTATCACCACCCAAATGAGCAATCAGTTAGACCCATATTTTGAATCAATCAACCATACTAGAGAACGCATTATGTCAATGTCTAAATTACCAACTTATTTATTAGGGATGCTTGGGCTTTTCATACATCAAACCGGTATCGCGGAGAAACACGCGGTTCAGCCTGTTGTACAATCAAAGCCTAGGTCAGCAGCGATGCCTTGCTTAATTGGTAGTACAAGATTGGCAGAAAAATTAATCGATTTTCGTGATACGAAGGGACCGTTGGTGCCGTATCGAGCAGTTGGCTTCCCTATCGCAGCTGGTGCAACTTTTCAAATCAATACTAAACCTAAAGAACTATCAGAAGCCAAAAATAAAATTGCGATAGAAGAGTCTTTAGTCGGCCAAATTAACCAAATTGATACGATTAGAAAACAATGGACAACGGGTAATTTTCTATTTGATGGTGTTGCATTGTTTAACCCATGGGTAATGGGGTATTTTGCTTTTATGGGGCCAGATATTGTTTGGCATAATGCAGCACTTATTTTTGGAAATGCTAACTTTCCATTAAGTAGTACGATAGGTCATTTCCATATTCCATTCGGGTTAAATGCAACGGAAGACCTGGAGGGCGGTCTGACAGGTAAGTTAGGTACCGCCGAAAATACCACCGCTATTACTGTAAATTTTGAACCTACCTTATTTAACCATCATACACTTAGGTTTAAAGGGTTCGTCTTTTCACCTAAGACATCAGCCAAAAAAGATGCAGTACCTAATACTTATAGTATTGGTGGTAACTTTCATTACGAAGCTGCGCAAGGTGATATTAATTGGGTACTCGGGTTAAGTTATGCCACCCGATTAGCGAAATCAGAGGCTGATATCGAAGGCATTAATGGCTATGTGAATCTTGGCGCTGGTCCTGTCAAATTAAAATTTGAGGGTGTTACAGGATATGAAACTGGATTAATTAACAGTAAGAAAGGTAAGGCAACATCAATACCATATGCATGGACTATTGAATTTTCTATACATAGCGTTGTAATGAATCGTGATAGTGCGATTGTCGGTGGTTATAGTCAAGGTAAAAATGATCAGGGTAAAGAAGAAAAGGATAAGTTCTTAAAAGAAACGGGTCGTATATATTGTGCTTTCAAACATGCACTGACTAAACGAACGAAGGCAACATTGGCTTGGCAACAAGATACCTTGTTGAATGCAAAAGGTGAGGCGCCTGAGAAAGATAAAGCACAAGAACCTAAACAAAGCATCAACTTGCAATTTGCTTACACTATTTCCTAATTCTATTTAGTAGTTAATAGTATTGTTGTATCCAATGGATATCTATCGTGTGGGGGGCGCTGTGCGTGACCGTTTACTCGGTCGCGCTATTAAAGACGCTGATTATGTGGTAGTCGGCGCCTCTCCAGATGCATTGTTAAAAAAAGGATTTAAATCAGTCGGTAAGGATTTTCCAGTATTTTTGCACCCTGATACTCATGAAGAATACGCTTTAGCGCGTACTGAACGTAAAGAAGGGCCAGGTTATGCGGGGTTTAGTTTTTATGCCGCACCTGATGTGACGCTAGAAGCCGACCTCAAACGACGTGATTTAACGATTAATGCCATTGCAGAAAAACCAGATGGCACGCTGATCGACCCTTATCACGGTTATGATGATTTACAACAAAAAGTATTGCGCCATGTTTCCCCTGCCTTTGTAGAAGACCCTGTCAGAATATTGCGTGTCGCACGTTTTATGGCCCGTTTTGCGTATTTAGGATTTTACGTTGCACCTGAGACGTTAGATTTAATGCGAGCAATGGTGCATAACGGTGAGGTCGATGCACTCGTGCCGGAACGTATTTGGCGCGAATTTTCAACAGCCTTAACTGAACCTACACCCACTGCATTTATTCAGACATTACGCGCATGCAATGCCTTAAGTCGCATTTGTCCTGAATTAGATCAATTATTGAGTCAACCAAAACCAACACAACAGGTTTCAGTTGCCAATGTCACACAGGGTGATGTTGCATTAAAAGCATTAGATTATACCACGGGTTTGACCGAAAATCCGATGGTTCGGTTTGCGGCCTTAATGCAATATATTGCGCAAGATACGCATAATATTCAATTGATTGAGAATGTAGTCAAACGATGGCGATTGCCCACGGTATATCGTGACTTATTAATACTCGTTGTTCAATATCGTTCAACTGTACATCGAGTAGGTCAACTCACCCCCGTTGAGCTTTTAGATGTAGTCGAGCGGATGGATGGGTTACGACGCCCTGAGCGATTCAAAGATGTTTTAACCGTCTGTGAAGTCGATTGGTGTATCCAACCTGAACATAAAGACCAGCCCTACAGTCAACGTGATCGATTGATCACGGCCTGTGAATTGATTCGGCAAGTTGCGGTTAAGCCGTTAGTCGCACTAGGTTATCAAGGACTATCATTGAAGCAACAGTTAACTTTAGAACGAATTAAAGCTTTAGAAGCGAGTGCGCTTTTTAATTAAGCAATTGCGCACAATAGGTTCGGGCAATCGGCACCACTTGCTTTTCAAACCAAGGATTACGATATAACCAACGATTATTGCGGGGTGAAGGATGCGGTAAAGGCAAATAGTGTGGTAAGTATTCTCTAAAGGCTTGTACTGTTTTGGTTAAATTAGATTTGCGCCGTGTTCCCAAATAATGGGCCTGGGCGTATTGACCAATTAATAGCGTAAATTGAATATGCGGCAGTTGCTTCAGCAGATCAGACAACCAATGTTGCGCACAGGCTTTCATCGGTGGGTAATCACCTGAAGGGCCTGTGCCAGGATAGCAATAGCCCATTGGAATAATAGCGATTTTTGTTTCATCATAAAAAGTGTCACGATCAAGCGCTAACCAAGTACGTAATCGATCTCCACTTGGATCATTCCAGGGAATACCGGTTTCATGAACGCGAATGCCAGGTGCTTGCCCTACAATAAGTATCTTAGCATTCCTATGGGCACGCAGGACGGGGTTCGGTTCTTTGGGGAGCCGATCAGCGCATAAGCGACAGCTTCTAATGCGTTGTAACAGTAGATCGAGTTCGTTCATATTAAATAAAATACGCTATAATAGATTTGCTCAAACATAAATTGACCGATACAGTAAATTGTTATGCAACCACAGTTTTTAGATTTTGAAAAGCCGATAGTTGACCTGCAAAGCAAAATTAAAGCGCTTCGCGATACTGATCTGGGTGTTAAGTTTGATATTGCAGCTGAAATCAAAAGACTTGAACAAAAACAAGTCGCTTTAACTCAATCTGTTTTTAAAACATTAGATAGCTGGCAGATCGTTCAACTTGCGCGCCATCCAGAACGGCCCCGTTTTCAGTTTTATTTAAACCAGCTATTCACTGAATTTGATGAGTTAGCTGGCGATCGCCATTTTAGTGATGATAAGGCGATACTAGGTGGTATCGGTCGTTTGAATGGTACGCCCGTGATGATTATCGGCCATCAAAAAGGCATGACCACTCCAGAAAAAGTATTCCACAATTTTGGTATGCCAAAACCCGAAGGTTATCGAAAAGCGTTACGTTTAATCCGATTAGCGGAACAATTTAAATTACCTATTATTAGTTTTATTGATACCCCTGGAGCTTATCCTGGTATGGATGCCGAAGCACGTAATCAAAGTGAAGCTATTGCCACCAACTTACAAGTATTATCTGAAACGAAAACACCTATTATTAGTTTGGTTATTGGAGAAGGGGGTTCAGGTGGCGCATTAGCCATTGGCGTAAGTGATGTGACTTTAATGCTACAATATAGTATTTATTCTGTCATTTCACCCGAAGGGTGCGCTTCTATTTTGTGGCGTGATGTTGCAAAAGCAGCTGCAGCCGCAGAAGCGATGGGCGTAACGGCCGATCGATTGTTGGCATTAGGTTTAATCGATGACATCATCCCCGAACCGTTAGGTGGAGCGCATAGCGATCCTTTCGCTATGGCGAATAGTATTAAAAAGCATCTAAGCCAGCACTTAAACAGACTCCTATCGCAACCGATTGAACAACTCGTTGAAAAGCGTTACGAACAGTTGCTGAGGGTTGGTCGGGTATAAGCATTAACCCATAATAAAGTGCTCTCTGGGCGGATAGGTCAAATCGAATTCATCCGCTACACATTACTATTTCGCCTACTGATTCGTAGTGCCCAGAACCATGTATATTTGCCTGGCGCTCATATCATGGGTGATTTAGCATCCGCATAGGGTTCTTCCCGTACCAAGAGTGGCACTAGATACCCCGGTAGGCGTTGTCGTAGTTGGTAATAGAGTTGTTGCGCCGTTTGGAGATTTACATCAAAGTGGGCGGCCCCGTGTACTTTATCTAAACAATGTAAATAGTAAGGGATTACTCTGCATTGAAATAAAGCGCGGCTTAGATTTTGTAAGGCGTCTACTGAATCATTAATCGTTTTGAGTAAAACCGTTTGGTTAAATAGCATAATACCCGCAGCTGACAGGCGATGCATAGCTGTTTTTACGTGATTTTCAATTTCATTGGCGTGATTCGAATGAATGACCACAACCGTCTGTAATCGAGTGGTGGTCAGTGCTTCGATTAATTCAGGCGTAATACGTTGAGGTAATACTACAGGTAATCGTGAATGAATGCGTAAAGTATGGATATGGGGAAATCGCGCTAATTCATGAATAAAATGTTTTAAATAGGCATCATTGGCCACTAATGGGTCACCCCCACTAAAAATAACTTCATGAATATCATCGTGTTGCGCAATATAATTTAAAATAGCATCTAATTGCTTGCCGGGTATGTTTTGTTCATAAGGAAAGTGGCGCCGGAAACAATAACGACAATGAATAGCGCACCCGCCAGTAATCGTAATGAGCACTCGGCCATGATACTTATGTAGTAAGCCTGGTACTGGATTATGTTGTTTTTCAGCGAGCGGATCTAAAGTGAAAGTCGGGTCGATTTGTAACTCTTGATCAAGCGGTAGTACTTGCTTCAGTAGCGGATCATGAATATCGCCTTTTCGCATACGTGATGCAAATGATTGCGTGACACGTAATGGAAATTGATCAATCGACGCTTTGATAAAGGGTAAGGTATTAGGGTCAATCTCTAGTTGCTTTAATAAAGCATGTGGATCTGTAATGAGCGTCTTTAATTCCTGCTTCCAAGTAGTCATACGTAATATATCGTTTATAAACCTGCAATAGACCAACGTGGTTGTACATTAATCGCGAGCGAATCGAATTGATTTTGCGCTAATCGTAAAAACCCTGCATACGCAATCATGCTCCCGTTGTCAGTACATAATTGAGCGGGTGGACAATGCAATGTATTACCGTTTTGTGCGAGTGTTTCAGCTAAATGTTGTCGTAAACGTTTGTTGGCGCTAACGCCGCCTGCAATGACAAGTTGTTGAATGCCGGTTTCTTGTAATGCGCGTTGCGCTTTAATAGTCAGTATATCAATCATGGCATCTTCAAAAGAACGGGCAATATTGGCTTTTTGGTCTTCAGCTTGACCAATGCGATCCCAACATCGGCTTACATGGGTTTTGAGCCCACTAAAACTAAAATCCAAGTTGGGTTGATCACACAAAGGCCGAGGGAAATTAAAATGATTGGGTTCGCCGTTTTGTGCGAGTTTGGCTAAGGCAGGACCGCCAGGATAACCTAATCCAAGCAATTTAGCTGTTTTGTCGAAAGCTTCGCCGGCTGCATCATCAAGGGTTTCGCCTAATATAGTATATTCGCCCACTTGTGATACTGAAATGAGTAGGGTGTGCCCACCTGATACGAGTAGCGCAATAAAAGGAAACTGTAATTTTTGCTTAGTATCGAGCATAACACTCAATAAGTGAGCTTCAAGGTGATGAACCCCAATAGTGGGGCGCTGTAATGCCCAACCTAAACTACGCCCGACTGTAGCACCAACTAATAAAGCGCCGATTAATCCAGGTCCTGCGCAATAACTAATGCCATCTATGTCATGCAATTGAATGTTGGCTTGAGTAAGTGATTGTTGGATGAGTGGCATGATACGGTTGGTATGATCACGCGCCGCTAATTCCGGCACAACGCCGCCATATAGCGTATGTAAATCGGTTTGGCTATACAATGCATCACTGACTAAACCTTGCTCACGGTGATAGATAGCAATGCCTGTTTCATCACAGGATGTTTCAATGCCCATGACATAATTTAAATGTGGTATTTGCATTTTATACGAAGTCCGTTAGAATTATGTATTTTAATCTTAAAAGAAGAAGGTAGTGCGAGATGCCCTATATTGTTGTTAAAGACAACCAACCCTTGGACCTTATTGTACGTCGTTTTCGACGTATTTGCGAAAAAGATGCATTATTTAAACGCATGAATTACTTGCAAAGCCATAAAAAGCCTAGCGAGTTGCGTAAATTGCAAAAAGAATCTGGCAGAAAACGTGTGTATCGACGCATGCTCCGTGACAACCCAGTCTTTTCTAAATCACGTAACGTTGGACGCCGACGTACCACCTAATATACGTGTATCATCTTACGGATGATATGAGCGCAATGATGAGGATGCCTACAGACAATGTCTAGTATCCCGCAAGATTTTATTCGACAATTAGTTGATAGATGCGATATCATTGCGCTTATTCAAAATTACTTGCCTTTAATTAAAAAGGGTAGTAATTATGTCGCCAATTGCCCCTTTCACGAAGAAGCAACGCCTTCATTTACTGTTTCACCTCAGCAACAATTTTATTATTGTTTTGGTTGTAAAGCCTCGGGTAATGCGATTAGCTTTATCATGCAGTATAACCAACTTGGGTTTGTGGAAGCAGTTGAAACCTTAGCACAGCATTGTCAAATGCCAGTGCCACGAGATGAACAATCTAGAACGCGTGCTTCACATGCAGAAGGTTTACATGGTGTGATGGAACGCGCTTTGCGTTTTTATCAAATGCAGCTCATGCAATCTAGAACTGCGCAACAGTATCTCGAGAAACGGGGTTTTTCTAGTACCATCATCCAAAAATTTGGTCTCGGTTTTGCACCAAAAGGCTGGGATCATTTATTGAAATCGATGACATCGGGTCAATCTGACGCGCCTTGTTCGCCCGCGCTTTTAAAAACAGCTGGGTTAGTGGTGCAAAAGTCAGCTGCTCATTATTATGATCGATTTCGAGAACGCATTATGTTCCCTATCCGAGATCGTCGCGGTCGCTGTATTGGATTTGGGGGGCGCGTTTTATCCCCTTATCAAGAACCAAAATATTTAAATTCACCTGAAACGCCTATTTTTCATAAGAGTAATGAGTTATATGGTTTATATGAAGCCTGTCAGACTCGTTCATCCTTTGAACGTATTTGGGTAGTAGAAGGTTACGTGGATGTGCTCTCTTTACACCAGTTCGGTATCACGCAAGTCGTGGCGACTTTAGGGACAGCCATTAGTCGCACACATTTACAACAATTATTTAGATTGACTGAAGAAGTTGTATTTTGTTTTGATGGTGATACAGCGGGTCGTCAAGCGGCCGTGCGTGCTTTAGAGCTCAGTTTAGCCGCATTACAAGATGGTTGGCATATTCGCTTTTTATTATTACCTCAAGGTGAAGACCCGGATAGTTGGGTACGACGTGGTGCTAAAGATAAATCCTTAGAAAATTTATTACCTCAATCACTCGCGTTGAGTCAGTTTTTATTTAAATATTTACAGCAAGGCGTTAATTTAAATAGTGTAGAAGGGAAATCGAAGTTAGGGAGAAAAGCATTGCCTTTACTGCGCAAATTACCAAAAGGCATTATGCGTGAACAGCTGTATGAAGAGTTAGCGCATTTAACCAATGTATCGCGAGACCAATTGGAGCAATTTGGTGCTGCAAATGCTAAATCATCTGCATCTACTGTAGCTAAAAAAACTCATTATTCCATAGAAGAGCGAGCTATGGGTTTATTGTTGCAATATCCGCAGCAACTAGGGCCTATAGTGAGTGCCGAACTCAGTACTCGTTTAAGCCGTGCTTATCCTCGCTTAGTAAAATTAATAGAACTCATTCAGTCAGTACCGAATAGTAATACGGCTATTTTAATCGAAGCGTTTAGACATGATGCCGCAAGCTATGCTGCAATACTAGCGCTTGCTCAGTATGATTGGTTAGTGCCTGTTGCAGGTATAGCAGAAGAATTTAAAGGTATTTTATCTCACCTCGAAAAGGCCATCCGTGAGCAGATGATTGAACACTTGTTGCAGCAAGCAAAACAAACATCACTCACGAATGAACAAAAACACCAATTATCGGAGTTGTTGCGTAGCCGGCACCGTCATGATGGGGTCGAGTAGAATCGAGGGGTGCCACGTCCATTTCCGTTCAGGTGCATAAGAACTAATGGGTGAAATATCGAGGCAAGGAGTTCCATTGATTTGTGAGGCAAGCAACGTATGTAAAAATAACTCACATGTTTCAGTCTGATCTAAGTTATCTAAAAAGTGATCTGTATCGTCATGAGTACGTTGAATATAGCGATCCAAATAATACGATTTTTTGATCCTGGCAAGATAGTCATTTTTTTTGGGATCCTTAAAAATAAGCTGTATAGGATTTGTTTCGACACGGTAAGCTCTTTGAAATAAGGGGTCTGATCCTGCTTGGCAAGCGCGCTGAAAAACCTCAATTGCGATGGCTTTATGGGTTGCCATAATATCACTTACGTAGTGCGCGGCCTGTTGATCATAAAAAAGTGCTTTTCTCATCTTTTGTAATAATCGCTTCGATTCTGCTGAAGTATGGGTAATGGGGATATAGTGCGAGATGAACAATGCATTCGCGATAGAAGGGTGTGCGCAGGCGATATGACATAAATAAGCTGCGATATTAGGCTGTTCTAACAGGTATCGGGCTATGTCAGGATGTAACAAGACATCTAAAGAATAGGGTATCGGCGTAGCGGTAATAAGCTTGCATAGATATCGAATGCCAGCCTCATGATTGTTTATAAACTGTTTGTAAAACTTTTTATATTTCAGCACCAGCTGTAACGTGATAAAAAGATGCTGTTTTACATCGAAAATACATGTTTCAGCGAGCTGTTGTGCACTATCCGGTCGTTTAGCTAACTGATTAAGTAGCGCTAATTGGCGACGGTGTTTTATCCAAAAAAAGTCCATTTCTTTTCATCCTTGATGTTGTAAATGTTCAGCATGTCAACTTTTCCCGTGTTTTTATACTGTGATAGCTATATTATGACACAACTATAGCCTATTGTTGTAGGTATAATGCCGGCCCTCAGTCATTTTGTCACACATTTGACTTGTTGCTTCACAACCAGTCTATGTGAATTTATAGTCTATCTAATTCGATATCAGATAAACCCGTAATTTCTTTCACAAGTGAATACTCAATACCTTTTGCCAGCATCTTTTTAGCATCTTCACGCTTGGCCTCATGGATACCTAATTTCATACCGCGCTGTTCGCCCAACTGCATACCTTCTTTTCGACCTAATAGCATACCTTTTTGTAAGCCTTCTTGACGACTTTTCTGGGTTAATTGTTCTTTGAATGTCATAATGTACTCCCGTTGATCAGGTAAAGCCTCTTGTAATAAGTGAATGAGTTCATCACCCGACATCTTCTCATGCCGATCACCTAATGCTACCGAATAGTGTAGCACACTATCAAGATAATCTTGAGTGGTACCCTGAATCGTACGTTGTAAGATACCGTGTGTGACGATGAATTTAAATATCGAACGCAGTTGTTTGGCTTGATATGCTTTGAGTAAGATTTCCATCATGCCTGCTAACCCATTACCTTGTAGGTCTTCAAGCGATTTAGTCGACAGATCAATGAGGTAAAACGCTTTAAAGATAAACTGTTTGGCTAACTCGGGGTCATCAAAGTCATCATAGATATCGGTTGAGTAAGGATAAGGTGATAACGTGCCATGATAAAGACATAAAGGCAAAACAATCGGTAATTGATCATGACCGGCATTGATATGATCCCGCATCAGATAGACAGTATATTCTAATAACCGAAATGCCATATGTTTATCCGGCGTGGATTGATGCTCCAGCAAAAACAGAAGGGGGATATAACCGTTTTTTCCATTAATTTCACAACGGTAAACGACATCACTTTTGAAGGTTTTTAACTCCGGTGTTACATAACTTTTATCAATTGCCTGTAAAGTGCTCATATCCAACAGATTTAATACCTCTGCTGGTAAATGTGCCTTCAATAAGTCGATGGCAATAGGTTTATGCTTTAAGCTTGCTTTGGCAAACAGATCATGAGGATGGTGAATAATCGACATAAGAGACAGCTCATAATAGGTAACGACTGCATCCTATGAGATATTGGATAAGAAGTGAATGATTGTCTGACATTAATCTATCTACGTTTTGGGGACAAAAAGAAGATAGCTAGATCGCATTACCTTGGTTTTGTAGGTTTAAGTCAAAATAGTTTGTCCACAAAAAATATGACAGTGGGTGTTCGTGTAATCAGTTGAGCATCATCTGTATTATTATCAGCGCTATCTATATTGTTGTCCGTGCCTGTAGAGCATGAATAGTCGGTAAAGGAGTGCCTTCTAAAAAGGCTAAAAATGCGCCACCTGCCGTTGAAGTGTACGATGGTACAACGTTATAGCGTTCAATGGCAGCTAATGTTTCACCTCCACCTGCGATAGAAAATGCATTGCTATTGTGTATGGCTGTTGCGATTTGAGCAGTACCATCTTGAAAACGCTCGTGTTCAAATATACCCATAGGGTCATTCCATAAAATAGTGCCTGCTTGGGCGATGCAATTTTGATAGCCTTTTGAAGTAATGGGGCCAATATCGCTAATGATAGCGTTTGCTTGAATCGCGTTGATCGGCTTAGTATTAATTTGGTTTTTTGCTTGGCAATGCTGTGTCACCACATCTCGCGGTAAATGTAATTGACATTGTTTATCGCGTGCAAGTTGTAGTAAGTATTGTGTTTCTTGTATCAAATGAGGTTCATAGAGTGACCTAAAACCTTGTGCGCTTAGAAACGTATTGGCGAGATCCCCGCCTAATATCAAATGATCAGCTTGATGAATTAATGCCGCTAGTAGTGTGAGTTTCGTGGATATTTTAGCGCCTCCAATGATGGCTACAATCGGTTGTTTAGGCTGAGTTAAGACATGAGTCAAGTGGTGCACTTCAGATTCAAATAATAATCCGCAACAAGCCTGCTTTACATAATGAATGCTACCTACGGTTGAAGCTGCCATGCGGTGCGCTACTGCAAAAGCATCCATCACCACAATATCAGAAGCGCAGCTAGTTTTTTAGATAATATTGGATCATTCGTGTGTTCGCCCGGTTGTAATCGTACATTTTCGCATAATACGACTTCCCCTGGCTGAACGTTAATGTCTTCAACCTAGTTTTTAATTAATTTAACTGGTCTATTGAGGTGTTGAGATAAGCAGTGAGCGACCGGTACTAATGAATAGCCGGTAGTGGCTTGATTAAGATTAGAGCGTCCTAAATGCGAAATTAAAATAACAGCCGCTTGTTGTTGTAACGTATACTCAATAGTCGACAGAGTGGCCGTAATACGCTTATCGCTTAAAATGTTTCCGTTTACTATGGGTACATTAAAATCTTCTCGAATCAGTACCCGTTGCAATGTAAGATCAATATCTGTAATACTAGGCAGTTTCATATCAATATGTTGCTTTATTTTGTGCTATAATAGCGACTTTTATTTTAATAAGACAAATAACACCGTTCAATGAGTAATAACAAGCAGTACGATTCTTCTAGTATTAAAGTATTAAAAGGCTTAGAGGCAGTTCGTAAACGTCCAGGTATGTACATTGGTGATACTGGAAATGGTGATGGTCTGCATCACATGGTGAAAGAGATCGTCGATAATAGTATCGATGAAAGCTTAGCAGGTTATTGCTCAAAAATCTGGGTAACATTGCATACCGATGAGTCCGCGAGTGTGCGAGACGATGGTCGTGGTATACCCGTCGATATGCACCCCGAAGAAGGACGTTCCGCTGCTGAAGTCATTATGACTGTGTTACATGCCGGAGGTAAATTTGATGATAATGCTTATAAAGTATCCGGTGGTTTGCATGGTGTAGGTGTGTCAGTTGTTAATGCACTATCTGAAAAACTTGAGTTAACTGTTTTTAAAGGTGGCAAGCGCTATGAACAAACGTATCGTCATGGTGAACCTGTAGCGCCATTGGCTTGTGTGGGTGATACACAAGAGCAAGGCACCTTCGTGCGTTTTTACCCTGATAGAACTGTTTTCCAAGAAAATAACATTTTCCACTATGAAACATTATTAAAACGTTTCAGAGAGCTGGCTTTCTTAAATGCGGGGATTGCGATTCATTTACATGATGAACGCAATGATAAAAAGCAACTTTTACAATATGATGGCGGTTTAGCCGCTTTTGTCGCTTATCTGAATCAAAATAAAACGTGTGTACACAAAAAATTAATCCATGTCACCGGTGAGCAGCGTGACATTCAAGTTGAAATCGCGTTGCAATGGCAAGAAGGTTTCCAAGAGCAAGTATTATGCTTTACCAATGCTATTCCTCAACGAGATGGTGGTACTCATTTAATGGGATTAAGAGGTGCATTAACGCGTACATTAAACCAGTATATTGAAAGAGAAGGTTTGGCTAAAAAGTTTAAAGTGGAAATGGTCGGTGATGATTTCCGAGAAGGGTTAGTTGCCGTCTTGGCAATTAAAGTGCCTGATCCTAAATTTTCTTCGCAAACCAAAGAGAAATTAGTCTCTTCTGAAGTGCGAGCGGTCGTCGAAGGCGTTTTTGCAAAGAAATTAGAAGCCTTTTTATTAGAAAATCCAGCTGATGCAAAAGCAATCGCGTTAAAAGCCATTAAAGCGGCTCAAGGCCGTGAGGCCGCTGCAAAAGCGAGAAAAATGGTGCGTAAGACACCGCTGAATAGTGTAGCTGATCTGCCCGGTAAATTAGCAGATTGTCAGGAAACCAACCCTGAATTATGCGAATTATTTATTGTAGAGGGTAATTCAGCAGGTGGTACCGCCAAGAATGCGCGTAGTCGTAAGTATCAGGCCATTTTGCCACTCAGAGGAAAAATCTTAAATATCGAACGCGTGGGTTTCGATCGCATGATTTCTTCGGCAGAAGTAGGTAGTCTGATTACAGCTTTAGGTTGTGGTATTGGGACCCAAGGTTATAATCCTGAAAAATTAAGATATCATCGTATTATTATTATGGCGGATGCTGATGTGGATGGCTCGCATATCCGTACCTTGTTATTAACCTTCTTTTATCGACAAATGCCTGAGTTGATTGAAAGAGGGCATGTTTATATCGCACAATCTCCATTATATAAAGTTAAAAAAGGCAAAATAGAGCATTATCTAAAAAATGAATTAGCTTTAGAAGAATGGTTAGCGCAAGTAGCCCTAGAAGATTCAGGGCTTTATGAAGGAGATGGTGAAAAACTGGTCGTCACCAATACCCATTTAGCGGAGTTGATGTCACAATATCGTGACATTAAAATGCGCTTAAAATTCTGGGAAAGACGCTATCCTGAAGATTGCTTACATGCTTTGGTCGAATTGCCGCCGGTAACCGGTGAAATGCTGCATGATCAAGCAGCGATGACTGAGTTTTGTAACCAATGGCAAACCAAAGCGAATGCGATTGCACCTAATAGTTCAGGTTCTCGTTATGAAATCAGTTGTTATACCCAAGCAGCGGATATTGAAGAAAGTGCAGAACCAGTCGAACAGTCATGGTATTTACCTCGTATTCATGAATGGCGTTACGGTGTGGAAAATACGTATTTATTAACACATGCTTTCTTTCAAAGTAGCGACTACAAAAAGATTGTAGAATTAGCACATCAATTGCAAAATTTCATCAAACCAGGGTTTATCATTAAGCAAGGTTCCCGTGAGCAAAAAATTCTTGGTTTCCATCAAATGTATACATGGTTGATGGCAGAAGCCGGTCGTGGTTATATCATTCAACGCTATAAAGGGTTGGGTGAAATGAATGATGAACAATTAGCGCCTGTGTTAGATCCCGTCACTCGAAGGTTAGCACAAGTCACTATAGAAGATGCGATAGCCGCTGATCAATTATTCACTATTTTAATGGGTGATGTTGTCGAACCTAGACGTGAGTTTATTGAACAAAATGCATTGGACGTCACGAATATTGATGCTTAATCGATAGAAAAGTGAATCTATACAAGTGCAAAGACTAATCACAGTCTTTGCGCTTTCTACGTGTTGTGAGTTGTATTGTATAGAAGTGATTATCAGGGTTGAAGCTGCCATTTTGCTTAAAAAGAACAGCTTTTTTGCACCATCGAAAAAATGCTGATACACCCTGTTTAGGATGGCTTTTTTCATTATTTTTCTTGCACTGCTTGCCATCCTCTTTGTTTGGTTCCAGTCCTAATAGTACTTTTAAATCAAATAAGTAACCTTCATCTACAGCGCTGAGATTAGAGGCGTCTATTTTTTGACGATTCAATGGATTTTCTGCTTGCTGCTTTTTCGCAACCCACCTTCGTATAGTCTCTAAATCAAGAATTTTGTAATGTATTTTACCCTTTATTTCGGTTACGGTATGGTGCATGATTTGGAAATAGAAAAGATAATATTACCTCTCTAAAGTTACGTCGGGGTGTTTCATTGCGTCTAAACATGCGCCTACTACACGTGAACGACCTCATAATCTACACGATCGATCTATTCCAGCTGCCCCTATAATAGGTACTTATACGTTTACATGAGTAATATTTAAATGGCCCGAACCGGCAGCCCAAGCCAGTGGGAATAAACTCGTGAAATTAACAATATTAGGGTCTGCTCTGTGATCCAGTAGAATATTCACAATCCCTAGTATGTAGAAGGTGCAGTGAGGTGTCATCCATATTTAGGTTACATATGACTGAGTGATACTACAAAACAAACATTATGTTAAGGAGTATAAAAAATATCATGTGTCATCACTCATGTAATGATCGCGCAAATTACTATTTTTAAAGCATGCAAAACTGCAGATTGAAATAAAATATGGTTTAAGTGTTTAATTACATGTATTTAAATTTGCCGTAGATGCTTAAAAAAACTATACTCTTATTTTTTAAGCTAATATAGTGATTATATCATTATATTTTGTGCAGAGGTATATAGGCCATTTTATGTTAAACAACATGACAGCCTAATACACACAATGCTTCTAGGTGTCATAGGTAAAGTTATGTATTATCTTAGGTTAGTAGATTTTTTCTCCATTAACTATCGTAACTTATACGGACATTTTCCTCATACTGCATGGGGTACAACAAAAGGAAAATTGGTAAAACGACTTGGGGTAAATACCGCCTTCATTTTGGGATGGTTCGCCTGTTTGAGTTTAACACCAGCCTATGGATTGACCTGGAGTTTTCAAGATAGTTATAAAGTAAATAATAATAGCCTTGATATAGAGGGCTTTGGTGGTGGTATCGATGGCTTTTTGATGGGCAGTAGTGCAAAGAACCTTGTATATACCGGCCTTCAGACACATGCATCGAATAACAACACCCAGGCTGGCGTTGGTGCCGGTTATCGTCGATTAATAGGTGCCAACCATACTTTAGGTACCTATTTATTTTGGGATGGTTTGTTTGACTATACTGATCAAGACATTGCCTTTTCAAACTTTAACCTCGGACTAGAGGGTAATTTTTACTTTCTTAACTTCCGAGTCAATGGCTACGCACCTTTCAGTCGTATCACGCGAGATCAGCATGATTGGGTCACTGAAAATCGAGGAAATGATATTATCCAGAAAGGTAATGTGTATCTCGCTGAAATGATCCAAAAGGGTTGGGATGGTCAAATCGGTATTTCCGTGTTTAAAGATAGGGTCAGGTTGTTTGGTGGAACCTATTATTTTGATGGTGATATAGCCAAGCCTATACAGGGTCTTGTAGGCGGCGTCTCAATGGATATTACACCTCGCATCAGGGTGCAGGGTCAATATATCCGTGACAGTTTGAATAAACCGATGATTATCGTCGGGGCTCAATTTAACCGAACTGCTTCACCTGCTTTACAAACCACGCCTCTCTATCGATTATGGCGACCTGCTGAGCGTACGCTATTACCTGCAGGCTGTCAGGTCAAAAATCGTTGGTGTGTGAAAGAAGCAGATCTGTATTTTGTGAATGCACGTAAAGCTAGAGAAAACAATGGACAAAAAGATGTGTCTGAAGAATTGGCAACTTTTGAAAACCCAGCGCCTGCTATTGATCAAACGTTTCTTAATAGAGTCGCGCAACGTTCACCTAAAAAAGCTAATATTGCTGTAGAATATAGTGTTTATGAGGTTAAAGGGAATTTATGGTTACACCCAGGCCAAAATTTGCAAGGTATAAAACTAAATCAGTTGACCATACCGAAACTATTGTTGGAAGAGTCTCTCTGTCTTTCCGATAATACATTGGTACGTAATATGGCAATTTCTATTAGTAAAAAGAGTATGTCATGCAATATGGTTACAATGAGTAATATCAAAAATGCTATTTTTGTAAATAACCAATTAAATATTGAAAAAAGCTTTTCTGATGAACTTTTTGTGGGCATTGATATTAATAATATCAGTGGAACAGTCAATGGTAATATTTTAAACTTTGTAAATACTGCATACTGCTCACAAGCCACCTTAAAAGGCATCAGGATAAAAGATGGTTTGCCCTTGAGTATGCCAATTAACAATCGGATTATTCTAAAAACTCACTCTATGGGAGACAGATTGCAGCCGATTAGTATAGAGAAGTTACCTTGTAATTTGCAGTACCTTGCAACTACTACATTACAAAATAAAATTGAGTTACATGTGCCTTATGCAATTGAAAAGTACTTAGATGATACTTCTATTGCAGCTAATGGGATTGACTCAAGTAATGATGAAGAAATTGGTTTTGATGAAAGCCCTGCAGATAAGTTTGAAAAAAAAATAAAACCCAGTTTTTTAAGCAAAACCTCATTGCATGAAGCAGAATATAACAATTGTACAGTGGTTGAATTACATCGGGATGATTTATGTAAAGCGAAATCAAGGCTTTTAAGATCTAGAATCACCGCGCCGTTAGTTAAACAAGCTGAACTTCGAGACTTAAAGAGTATATATGATAGGTTGGAGGCAAAAGCTTGCGAGATCCAAAATGAACTTAAGAAACTGAACGAAGTAAAAGGTGCCTATGAATGGTTTTATAATTCTTTTCTAGAATATGATTTGATTGAAAAAGAAATAACATTAGAGATGTTTACACAAAAGTCAGAAAATGAAATATCTGCATTATGCGATCAGTATATTACGGCTAGAGAGAAAAGTAGTAAGGAATTTGATCAAAAACCAGCCCATGAAAAAGAAAAAATACGTGCACGGCATAGTTTATCTGGCAGAGCATTTTCGAGTGATAGAATATTGTCCAATTATTTCGAACAAAAGAAAATATTGAATGATATAGAAGCTAAGCAAAAAAACATATTGGATATAAAAACACAATTGGAGTTACGGGAAAATATAAAACCTACAACTAATCGATAAAAAACTTGCTTTTACACCTTGATTCAACATACAGTAAATAATGAAGCATATAGAATTACAGTAACAAAGCTATATGGTGAGACTTCAGCACAATAAGAGGGGAATAGTATTGAAGGATGAGGGTGGCTTTATATGAGATAATGCGTCCTTGGCGTATCCTGTTGACTAATGTTTGTAGAATAATTTTTTATGGTTGTTTAAGCTGTAGCCTAATCTGCTCGGATGTCTGGGGTTTTTCTTTAGGCTATTATGATAGTTATCAATTAACCAACCATATACTGGGGATAGATTATTTCTTAACGGCTGCCCATTATAATACAGCATTGATATATGCTGGCTTCCAGTCGCAATTGCATTTTCAACACCAACATCTTGGAGCTGGCGTAGGCTATCGCGAGACCTTATCATTCGGGCGGTATGCAGGAGCGTATTGTTTCTTGGATGGGACATGGGATCAGAAAGAGAGTAATGTCAGTTTTTCAGTATTCAACGTCGGCATTGAAAGCGGTAATGCGGTGGTATCATATATACTTAATTTCTATTTGCCCAACTATCTCCATACTGCGTCAAAGCGCAAACCACTGAATGCTTTGCTTTTCGAGGTACAGGAAAACACCTTATATAGAACTCAACGTTATTTTGCAGACGAATCGATAGATTATGGGCTCGATTGGCAGTTTAGTTATAATGGGTTCAATCGATATACATTCGGTGGTGGGTTATATTATTTTCAAAAAGATGTACCTGATATGTCTATATTAGGGGGCATGGCTGGTATCGCGTATACAATCAGACCCAACGTTTATGTTAAAGCACAATCCATTTATGACAGAGTCAGTGGGTGGGGTTTTATATTCGGTGTTAATTTTAACCCAAAAGATAATGCTACTAATACCTCGTTTTGGATTAATAAAATGGCGCGGCCTTTAAGTCGTACAACATTGCCTAGAGGCATACCAAGGCAAGAGACTGAAGTAATCTATGATTGTTATTTCTGCTTACCCAATGCGGTACATAATGTTGCTGAGTCAAAAGTATTGGGTTCTATTGAGAACCCTACCGCTTTTTCACAACAATTGATTGAAAAAGCGTCTTGTAATGCGAAGTTTTTATTGCAACTGGACCCTACTAAACCAAAAGAAACATTTTATAAAGTGCAAAAAATAGATTTAAAGCCTGGTCAATGGATTTCAGGTATGCCGATACAAGACTACGAAGGGAACACGTTTGACCCTAAAGGCAATGTTCTAACCAAATCTATAATGCCTATGTTGCAATTTGAGCATATCAATTTACATTCGCATAATAGGATTAGTCAGTGTAATTTAGCGCTTATGCAACAAAATGAAACACAGGAAGCGATCACTATACATAATGCAGTTGATGTGGTCATGGATGAGGTACAATTGTATGTAACACGGCCATTAATCAATAGCCAAAAAATCATCGGTATTGGTTTGCAGCATGCAAAACACTTAAGTTTAGAGGATGTGTATATACAAATACATAATTCCAATTTTTTTTCCAACACTACCTTATATGGCATTGTCGGCTCGCATCAAGATCTGGTCAAAATGAGGGGGGTAAATATTGTGCTTGAATCTTTTTCAAATCAAGATGAATTAATGGCAGTAAAAGGTGTGCGTATTACTTCCTATGAAGGAAATAACTATGAGCTAGCACAACCGCAGTGTTCAATATATGATGCATTAAGTCCGGTAATAGACTCGACATCTAAAAATTTTCCACGTGGGTGCAAAGAAAAAGTGATGTTAAAACAAAAAAAATTACTGAAAGAGCTTGGTAGATTGAAAAAGCAAGCCAAGTTATTAATAGATGCATTAGAAATGTATGTATTAGAAGTACAGCAGGATAAAACAAATAATATAAATCAGCTTCAACAGGACTTAAAAGCTAGTGTGAGGCAAAGTTCAGAAGAGAATGAGCGAGCCTATTTAGCCGATTTAGTGTCACGTAGTGCCGTATACTTTTTTTTGCCAGACAATAATGAGAATCAACTGCATAGCGAGCAATTAATGAATGAAACAGCGTTATTAAAGGAAAGAATACAGTTATTAATTTATGGGTTAGAGATGCAACAAAATAAAACGAAAGAACTAAACAAGCTGTATCATGAGTTAAAAGCCAGTTTGGAACGAAAGACAGTAGAAAATGAGCGAGAATATTTAAAACGGTTACTGTCTGACGGTCCCATTAAAATCTTTGTGCGAGATAATTATGAAAGCCAGTTTCATAGTCTATCTATATTAGCAGAGCGGTTTGAAAAACGAGAACAACTAAACCAAGGTAAGTTTTCTCTTCACGAAGAAATCCTGTATCATATTAAAATGCTCGAGCCAGAGTTAAATAAACTGACACAGTATGTGTACGAAAATTATGGTAAAAGCTCTGTTTCGACAGTGGTAGCAAAAAAAATGGGATATGTACATTCGTAATGCTATAAAAGTCTTGTAAACACTGTTCTGGTTGTCAAAGCGAAATATATAGCTTATACTGAAACCTCATTTTATTATTCTATGTTTATCTCCCTCTGGTCGGTTTTTGTAATGTATAGATTTTATTTTATAAAAAATTGACTAATATTAAGTAGCATATTGACAAGTCTTGGCAGTTTTGTTTTATTTGATTTTTAATAAGTTCAAAATGATAGCCTATTAAGAAAGGACTTTATGAATAATTACTCTATGCCCATGGCTTATCATTCAAAAAACTCGGTTAATATTCTGATTGTAGAAGATGATATATTGTCTGCGCATATTGCAAGTCGTTTTTTGATTGATTTAGGTTGTGAGGTGTACTGTGCAAAAGATGATAAAGAAGCATTAGCTTTTTTTGAAAATGTACAACAAACAGTAGCTTATGATTTAATTTTCATGGATCTTAGTTTATCTGGAATGGATGGCTATACATTGGTTCAGAAAATACAAAAAACCCCAATTTTTCTAGAGCGACCCGTGCCGATTGTCGCTTTAACGGCTTACGGAGATGAACAAAGCAAACGACACTGTTTAGAAGTCGGTATGAGTGCAGTATTAGTCAAACCGCTTTTAAAGACAACAGCGCTTGAAATTTTAAAAGCTTTTATTCCGCACTGGGCGCAAGAACATTCTGATACAGAGCAATCAGTGGAGAGTGCGCAACCTTCTCCAGTAGAAGGTGTTGTTGAAGACGCGATTGATTTTTCACATGTGCTACAAGTATATGATAACGATGTAACATTTGTTAAAAGTGCTTTGCAGGTTATTTTAGATAGTTTAGATGCCGACTTAAAACAGTTAGAATATGAATGTAATGTAGAAAACTGGTCGGCAGCTAGAGTGATTATTCATCGCTTACAAGGTGGTATTCGGTATTTTGGTTTGAAACGCTTAGATGCAGTCTGTACAAAATTTACGTATATATTACACCATGCGCCTGATGAGCAGTGGGTGAGTATATTTGAATTGCTTTCTACAGAAGTTGAAAGAGTTCGTATTACTTGCGAGCAGTGGTTAAAAACCCAAGAAAATCATATTTCAATGTAAATTGTTTTTTACGTAAAACACAATGGAGTTATAATGAGTAAATTAGAAGTTATAAAAGATAGTAATCATTTCAAACAGGTTGTTTTAGAATCTGATCGTCCAGTATTAGTTGATTTTTGGGCAGAATGGTGTCAACCTTGTAAGAATATATTGCCTTATGTAGAAGAAATAGCACAGGAAGAAGCGAATCGGTTAAACATAGTCAAAGTGAACATTGATGACAATGGCCATATCGCATCAGAGTATGGAGTACGTGGCATACCGACTTTAATTTTATTTCATAGAGGAAATGAAGTAGAAAGAACAGTGGGTTCACAAACTAAATCACAACTAGTAAGTTTTATTAATACACATATCGAATAAGCAGGATGGTTACCATTTTTAATCGAGAGCAACATACGCTATTTCAATATTCAATCAATCTTTGGACCTTGTACTAACTTATTTAATATGAGTTAGATTTCCTTCCTTTTAATAAAAAATTTTCATGAGTTTGAAATCAAGACAAAATACAGTCGGTGTAGAAAAAACGCCAGCAGATCCAGCAAAAGTGCGCGTCAGAACTAGAAAGCCAGTTTCTTCGGAATCGGTTGCTGTTGCTGATTTGAATGCATTAAAAAAGAAATCACCTGCTGAACTAATTAAAATAGGCGAATCTCTTAATATAGAAGGGTTAGCAAGATTTCACAAAAAAGACATGATTTTTGCAATATTAAAAGAGCATGCAAAACGAGGTGAAGAAATAATTGGTAGTGGTGTTTTAGAAGTGTTACGTGAGGGTAATGGTGATCTCAATCCGATTAAATTTGGATTTTTGCGTTCATCAGAATCTTCTTATTTAGCCGGTTCGGATGATATTTATCTTTCCCCCAGTCAGATAAGACGCTTTGGGTTGCGTACAGGTGACGTGGTAGCCGGTAAAGTGCGCCCACCAAAAGAGGGTGAACGTTATTTTGCACTATTACAAGTAAAAGAAATTAATCACGAAGATCCGCTGACTGCAAAAAATAAAATTGTATTTGAGAATTTAACACCGTTATATGCTAATGAACGCTTAGTATTGGAGCGTGGTGATGGTAGCCCAGATGATATTACAGGTCGTGTAATTGATTTAGCCGCGCCTCTTGGTAAAGGTCAGCGTGGTTTGATTGTATCGCCACCTAAAGCTGGTAAGACGATGGTGTTGCAAAATATTGCACGGTCTATTACAACCAATCATCCTGAATGTTATTTGATCGTATTGCTAGTGGGTGAACGCCCAGAAGAAGTAACGGATATGAAACGTTCGGTGAAAGGTGAGGTGATTGCGAGTACATTTGATGAACCCCCACAGCGTCATATTCAAGTAGCTGAAATGACAATTGAAAAAGCAAAGCGTCTTGTAGAAAATAAGCGTGATGTTGTAATTTTGATGGATTCGATTACTCGTTTAGCTCGTGCTTATAATATTGTCTTGCCATCTTCAGGCAAGGTGCTGACGGGTGGTATTGATGTAAATGCGCCTCATCCTCCAAAACGTTTCTTCGGTGCAGCACGTAATGTAGAAGAAGGGGGTAGTTTAACTATCTTAGCGACTGCGTTAATTGATACAGGTTCTGCAATGGAAGAAGGGTTTTTCCAAGAGTTTAAAGGAACAGGTAATATGGAAATCCATTTAGATCGCGAAACCTCTGAAAAACGCATTTTCCCTGCAATTAACTTCAGTCGTTCAGGTACTCGTCGAGAAGAATATTTAGCGCCGCCAGAAGAATTACAGAAAATGTGGATTTTACGTAAAATTTTACATTCGATGGATAAAGTCGCGGGTATGATGGAATTCTTGCTAGACCGCTTAAAAAATACCAAAACGAATGCTGAATTTTTTGAGGCGATGAAAAAGTAACTTAACAACAAGGGATTGAAGTTAGTTTTTCATTTTCTAAACACATAGCAGTTAGTCGATCACCATGGTCGCATCCTGTGTCAAGTGCGTGTACGTTCTTGGTATCTGTTTTACCGTGTAGAGATGCCCAATGCCCAAATAAGATATTTAGATGGTGGTTGGCTCTGTTGTTGAGTTTAAACCAAGGTACATAATCTAATGAGTCGTGTGTACTCCCTTTCGTTTTCAGTTCTAAAACACCTTGCTCGTTACAAAAACGAATACGAGTAAAGCAATTGACGATACATCCCCAACGTTCCTCGCCTTGTAAGCTGTCATGCCACATGATAGGTTCATTTTGAGCCAGATAAGGGGCTATGGCTGATAGAAATTGAGTATATTGTGTATCTCTTAAATGCGTTTCTACTTCTTGAGCACATGTTTGTGCTTGTTCTAAAGACCATTGGGGTGCTAACCCCGCATGTACTAAGGTATAGCCTAAATTGGTATCATGATGCATCAGCGGTTGTTTGCGTAACCAATGGCAAAGTTTATCGCAATCAGGCGATGCTAAAATGGATTGAAGACTGGGTTTAAGGCAAGGGATATTACAAAATGCATGATTTAACAAATGAAATTCATGATTACCAAGAGTGACGACTACTTGAGGTAATTGAGAAACAAATTGTAATACTTGAAGTGAGTGAGGACCGCGATTGACTAAATCACCTGTAAACCATAATGTATCAGTATTGGGTGAAAAATGGATCTTATCCAGTAATCTAATGAGTTGCTCATAACAACCATGAATATCGCCAATCGCATAATGCGCCATGCTGTAATCTCTACCTCTGAGTCATATATAAACTGTAATGCTAAAGTGGGAGGCTGTCATTGCCCCAAAGAAGTTGAGGGCTACGTAGAAGCGCTTCCTTGTAGTAGTTCCATTTGATAGTGACGCTTTAAAGGATCCAATACTAAGACAAGCTCCCCTTCTAAGATAAGGCTCAATTGATAAAGAGTCAAATTAATTCGATGATCGGTGAGTCGTTCCTGGGGAAAGTTATAAGTACGAATGCGTTCAGAGCGATCACCTGTGCCAACTAAATTGCGTCGGGTAGTTGCTTCTTTTTTGCGTTGTTGTTCGCGTTCATCTGCCAGTAACTTTGCTTTTAATAATGACATTGCACGTGCGCGATTCTTATGTTGAGAACGTTCGTCTTGGCATTCCACCGTCAGTTTAGTAGGAAGGTGAGTAATACGAATAGCTGAATCTGTTTTCTGTACGTGTTGACCACCGGCACCCGAGGCACGGAAAGTATCAATGCGTAAATCTTCGGTTTTTAAGTGAATTTCATCGGTCATTTCGACTTCTGGCAGTATCGCGACGGTACAGGTTGAAGTATGTAAACGACCTTGTGTTTCAGTCGTTGGTACGCGTTGTACACGATGCGCGCCTGATTCAAACTTAAGGTGAGCATATACTGAAGCACCGCTTAATTTAACGGTAATAGTCTTATAACCTCCTTGTTCACTCGCGTGTTCATCAATAACTTCTGTCGTCCATTTCTGTTTCTCTGCATATCGTAAATACATTTTGAGTAAGTCTTCTGCAAATAAAGCGGCTTCCGCGCCTCCAGCAGCAGCTCTAATTTCTAAGAATACATTGCGTCCATCATCTGGATCTTGTGGTATGAGCAAAATTTGAAGCTCTTTAATGATATTCTTTATATTATGATGTAATGTTTCTTGCTCTTCTACTGCCATCGCTTTCAAATCGGGATCTTGCTCTTGTAGTAACGTTTCATTTTGTTCTACAGCTTCTATGCACCGCTGGTATTCCTCAAATTTTTCTATAATGGGTTTGAGTTGAGCATATTCTTTGGAGAGCCGTTTAAATTGTTCTAAATCTTGCGTAACCGTTATATCTTCAAGTAATGTACCGACTTCGTGATAGCGTTGGGCAATGGTTTCTAATTTATTATAAAAAGTGTCTTTCATAGATTAATCAATAGTTTTTTGTTCCCTATTGTATAGTGCTTTGCGTAGAGAGTCGACGCCTATTAGAAATAGATTACATATGATGCTGAGGTGCATGGGGAGTAGTAAGGCTATACGATGATAGACCAAAACATCGCGCCTACAGGACCTTTTCATGTTAGAATCGCTAAATTTTCGTAAATTCAATAATGACACTGGGTTCGTCAGAGGCTGCCGCATAGTCTGCGGCAATTGCATAACCCGGTATTCCGATTAGTGTACTGCCTAGGTAAAGTAAAGGAATATAAGGTCGTTCCCAAGGGGGGATAGCCCATTCTTGATAAAGCTTTTTCAAAGAGTGAGAACTTGACCGTCCACTCGGTCTGAAACGTTCGCCTCCGCTACGAAAACGGAGTGTGATGATTGATGTATCTTTCAATGCTGATAGCCGGATGTCTTGGCCATAAGTTTGTGTAGCGGTGAGTTTGCCAAAGTAGGGTAGATCGATGGGTATTGTCCAATGCCAGTCTATAGACGCAGAAGGGTGAGGAGGTAAATCATTTGGTTGTAAAACGTATAAATGATCGCGATAACGTTTAATCAGTAATTGTTTTAAATTAAATTGGCATACACTTTGTGTAGAATCTAGTAGTTTCTCAATAGATAAACACTGCACGGTAGTGAGTGGTTGGATGACTTGTTGTTGTAACCAATAACGTAGTGTATTGCGTCGACGTAAATGTGATAAGTTCGATAATGCGGTTATTGAGATGCAACGGTGATTCACCTGACAGTGCGCTAAATCTTGTATGGCTAATTCAGTCGATAACGCATTGGCTTCAGCACAATGTGCTGCGGTGCGTGCGAGTGTAGTTGTAATATTAGGCCACTTTTCTCTTAATAGGGGAAGTGCTTGGTGTCGAATAAAGTTGCGTCTAAAACGATGGTCTAAATTGCTACTGTCTTCTATCCAGTGTAATTGGTGCTGTTGGCCGTAGGCTAAGCGTTCTTCGCGACTCCAGGTGAGTAAGGGACGCAAGTGATAACCTAACCCACAGTGAGTGAGTAATGGCATGCTCGCTAAGCCTTGTATACCACTTCCTCGAGCTAATTGTAATAATAAGGTTTCAGCTTGATCTTCTGCATGATGACCGGTTAATAAACAATCCCGTTTTTTTAGATGTCGTTTCAGTGCAGCATAGCGCGCTTTTCTAGCAGCCTCTTCAGGACCTTGACTGTCTTTTAAGTAATTTTTCGAGTGTAGTAAATCCGAAACATTTTCAATAATTAAGGGTATTGCATGTTGATCGCAAACTGATTGACAATGCGTTTCCCACTGCGTGGCCGCTTGATGCCAGCCATGATTGATATGAATAGCAGTTAATTGAGTATTTGGGAATAACTGTTGAGTAGCATGCAGTAAAATATGTGAGTCTAGTCCACCACTGAAAGCAATATAAAAATGGTGTGTTTCTAGATTAGGTAAGTGTGCAAATGCAATCTTAAAACGAGAGAGTGGAGAAGTGGTAGTAGGTTGATCAGGTGACCGCATGTGTTTAACCATTATAATATGTAGTGTTATTCAACCTCGACTAAGCTAGCAATTGCGTAAACAATATTTTTTTGAACATCTTCTTGATGACTTTGTGTTCCGCTTTTTGTCTACTTAATTTTATATCCGCTTGCTGATCCATGAGAATACCGTATTGTTTTAAATATTGAAAAAATATTTGTATAGTGGCTTGGTGCTCTATTTGGATAGTCGTGATGGCAATCAAATTCAGGCATTCAATTAGATTAAGTAGTTGCTTTAATTGTAACCCATATAAAATCATCAACTCAAATAAATCACGTGAGTTAAGCTATTAATAACTCCCATTCATATTAAAAAGCGAATGCAGCAGAAAAGCAGCATTGTTTGAGTAAAGTTGATGAACAGACGGGTTGTACCCCTCTGCAGTATGCTGTTAGTAATCAGCATCTTGAAACCACACGACTTTTATTACAGCATGGACAATAATAATCAGTGATCTGTCACTTGACTTAATTTTGTCTCTCCGTATTTGTAGGCTATATCGTTTCTGAAGAGATGCTATTATAAAAATCAGTGGTCAATATGTAGATATGTCCTAATTTTTTATAGTAGAATACAGTTCTTTAAAATTAAGACTCGTGTTGAGAAAATGTACGTTGGTAGACTGACTTGTTTAGTTTGCTAATTTCTGTTAAAAATGCGAGCAATAAATTATGGTTATTTTTATTAAGACTGTTGAGTGAAACGCATAACAATCATAAGGCTAGGAGTTTAGCCCAGCATGGTTTCTTACGAACCGGCATCATTATATCAACCTAAATTAGAAACCGTTATTGGTTTTGATTTTGGAATGCGTCATATTGGTGTGGCCATTGGGCAAACCGTTACAATGACAGCGCGACCTTGTGCAAGTTTATCAGCTCGTGATGGAATCCCTGAATGGAATCAAGTCAAACAGCTTGTGAAAATGTGGCAACCGGATGCACTGATTGTGGGTGTTCCTGTGCACTTGAACGGCAAAATACATGAAATGACCATAGCAGCCCGTCAATTTATTCAAGCATTAAAACAACAATTTTTAATGCCAGTTTATCCTGCAGAAGAAAGATTAACTAGTGTGGAAGCACGTGCTCGTTTGTTTGAAGATGGCGGGTATAAATCTTTACGCAAAGATGCAGTGGATGGTTTATCCGCGCAACTCATACTAGAGGGCTGGTTAACTGCATACACTTCTTTTAAAACTAACCTTGATGAAACGATCTTATGAGTAAACGCCTTCTCAAAACAACTTCTATTTTCGCTTCTGTGACTTTAATTGCACGTACCTTAGGGTTTATTCGTGACACGATTTTAGCGCAGTTATTTGGTACAAATGCCACGGTAGATGCTTTTTACGTTGCTTTTAAAGTGCTGGCTTCGTTAAGAGGGTTTGTAGAAAACCCCTTATCACAAGTGTTTGTGCCTGTCTTGTCTGAATATCGAGAAAAAGAATCACACGATAAAGTGAAAACACTGGTTGCATCAACAATCGGTACTTTTGGTAGCTTGCTGTTTATTATTGTCTGTGTAGCAATGTTAACGACCCCATACTGGTTAGCTGTATTTGTACCAGGCCTTGATGAATATCGTTTCCAGTTAGCCAATTACTTTATCCGAATTGTATTGCCTTACCTCTTTATGATTGCACTAAGCTCACTCGGTGTAGGCGCAATGAACACTTATGGTAGAGCCTGGGGAGTAGCGTTAACACCTATTTGGTTAAGTGTATCTTTAATTGCAACCGCGCTCTGGTTATCTAAATACTGTGCTATTCCTATCGCGGCCCAAGCTTGGGGTGTTATCATTGCAGGATTCTTCCAGATTATATTCGTAGCGACTTATCTGAAGAAACTAGATCTTTTAGCCATCCCTCGTATTGCATTCCATGATGAAGGGGTGAAAAAGGTTATTAAACTGATATTACCCGCATTCTTGGGTGCTTCGGCTACTCAAATTGGGTTATTAATTAATACGAATTTAGCATCATTTTTATCGATTGGTACCATTAGCTGGATTTATTATGCGGATCGGTTAATTTATTTCCCGGTGAGTGTAATCGCCTTTTCTTTATCGATTGCCGTGTTATCACCGCTTTCAAAATACTACGCCACAGGCAAAAATGACTCATTTATTAGCACATTAGGATGGGGATTGCGTTGTAATTTGTTAGTAGCTTTGCCTGTTGCTATTACACTGGGTATGCTCTCTGGTCCCTTAGTCGTTAGCTTGTTTGCTTATGGTAAATTTACGGCATTCGATGTATTACAAACCCAGTATGCTGTATTAGGTTATGTGATTGGGGTGCCGGCGTTTATGTTAGTTAAAACCTTACAATCTGCTTTTTATGCTCAACAAAATACAAAGACTTTATCGAAAGTTATATTATGGGTAGCGCCTTTTAATGCTGTGCTAGGTGTTATGCTGGTACCTATCATTAAGCAAGGTGGTATCACTTTGGCTGGTTCTCTTTCAGCCTGGTTACAAATTATATTATTAATGTGGCAATTAAACAGACCGATTGAGCCATTATTGAGACCACCACTCGGTTGGACACGCTGGATGGTGAGTATGGTAATCTTAGGTGTTAGTTTGAGTGCGTTCTTTTATCTCATTACACCGGCTTTGGATATTTGGTTACAATGGGATTGGTCACATCGTTTAATGAGATTAGGCTTATTAGCGTTTGGTGGTTTCTTAATCTCCATACTGTCATTAGGTTATAGTGTTAAATTTAAAATGCGTTTGTTACTCAACCCTATATAAGGGTTGAGTTTGCTATCGAAACCAGGGAAGGCTTCATAGTAATAGTGCAATAATATCGTCAAAGAACTGTTTTATACAGTGTCAGTTTTACCCTTCAATAATAGCTATCTTCTCTAATAGCTGTTGTTTTACGACCTCTGATGCTCTACGCGGCCTAATATAACATCATTATAAGTTTCTGTTATATAATCGTTATAAAGTATCTTGATAAAGTGAATATTGAGTTGCTTATGTTATATAGGAAGATATACATAAATTAAGGATTTGATATGATAAATGTAAACCAATGGATTGATAATGCTAACTTACCTGTAACTGTGCCAATGGGCCCATATCATGGTTTAAATGCATGGTTAGTACTGCAAGGTGCTACGCCAATGACGTTATATTGGCCTGCTATATTAGCAGCCATCATGGCGCATGCTGTTTTATACCCTAAAGATGATTATGTACGAACAGCACATCGACTCAATGTGACGCCTCAATATATCCATTGGGTAATGTCTCAAAATAAAAATCTTCA
>JAPDKQ010000118.1:0-83086 GCA_027569665.1 Aspergillus bridgeri | reverse complement strand
TCACAGCGGTCGAACTACCCGTGCAAAATAAATGGGGGGTGAGTATGGCAGAACTCACGGCTCACCGCTCAGTGAGCACAGGGTGAGCACAGCCTGAGCACCGACTGAGTGCTCACTGAGCGGTGAGTCGTGATGTGAATTACTCACTGAGCAAGCCCCTGAGCGCCCTCAGTAAAGCGGCGATGTCTACAACAGGAAATTTACGATAATGTAGAAAAACAGGTACGTATAGTGACATATGTATACACGCTCACCATGCCTCCTGCTTGCCCTCGTGGTTCCACAACCTCACGACATTCGCACTTACACTGCTTGTATACATGATACCAAATACCAAAACAACCTGGCAATCAGTAATCTCCCGTCGGCAAACCTCGTGTTGGAACATGCTGGCCATGGAACCCAAAAGCTACCGGGCCAGCAACATTCGCGCGCCCCAGCTCCGTAAGGTCATGGGCATCTAGACAGAGAAGAAAACTCTTGCCTGTTCGACCATTCAAAACCACGCTCAAGAGCACTCCGTCGTCTTCCTTCGTGCCGTTTGGATCCGCAATGAAGATGGCTTCTCCAGGGGACTGCGCGTGGTGCGCCCACAGCAGTGTGTTCTTGGTCTCGCTGTCGAATTTGACAATTCCGTCAAAGAATGTCGATTCGCCACGATTCACGATCGCGTATGTGTAACGGTGTTTGCAAGTGACATGGTTCGGATTCACGGTAGGCAATTCTGGAGATAATCCTTTGCCGTCTTTCCATTCAACGATCGCGCCTTGTATTTCTGGGCTGGGCGTGGACGGGATGGAGGGCAGGCGGAACCGTGCAAACGATGAGCGAGAAATATTTCGCTTTTCTTGGGCAAGGGCTTTCGCTTTGGGAGAGTTCGATAGCAAGTTCTCGTATAGAATGTCATGGACAGCCCCCGCGTTGTCATAGATGATCAAGTCAGCCACAATATCGGTTTTGTTCAGGTCACCTCGCGACCGTTCCTGCCATGCATTGATGGTGTGGAAGCAGAAGAAGGGGCTGCTCTCATATGTCGCTACTAGACCCCTGCGTCCCTTGCGGTCGACGACGTACCACGTTGCTGGTTTGGATGGGTCATGAGGCTGGATGGCTTGGAGAAAACTCTCTCTCAAATCTGCCGGGGAGAGATGAGAGTTCCACACGCAGAGAAGGACGTAGTCTTCGGTGAGGAGGAGAGAATGGAGGTACGCTGGAACGCCGGGAAAGGTTGCAAGAATTGTCGTTTCTCCAGTTGCAGCGGAAACGCAGAAAACACGATAGGTGGGGATTGGGCCAAACGCAAGGTTGAAGTTGTACATGCTCCCAGTTACCGGATCTGAACGTGCATGGGCTGCGGACAGAGGTCCATACAACTGAGGATGTAGATCCACCTGCGTAGCTAATCCAAGCGGCTCCAGAGTTTCTGGGTCCAGTTTCTTGCAGTAAGTGGAATCTGTCTTTGCGTACAATGACTTTATGCCGGAAGAATTAGTCCAACGGTTTCCATTAACTCCATTTGCTCCGCTACTGAGGGAGGACCGATCGATCCCAGGCATGTTGATCGAGAGAGTCACGCCGACATTCTGCATTGCAGGATCAGCCGGGTCGTAAGAGCTTTGCACTTTTTGAAAGATAGTCTTGCATGGGTCCCTCTTCTGTCCAAAGCTGAGTTTGTCCAGCCGGCCGGTCTTCCTGACTTCTTCAATCAGATGGTCGCTAGAAAACCGGGAATTGTAGAAAGCCCGCATGGGCGACGCTGGATCCTCCGAAGAAATCAGTTGGAATCGATGGGTTTGGCTGAAGCCGTCGAACCAGTGGGACAGCTTGAATGTTTCACCTTGCTCTGTGTCGACGGAATATCTCCCTGGTCCGGTTCGATAGAGGACCCCAGCGGCATATGCAGGGATATGACCAACGACATCCAACTCAACGGGAGTGTGTTCCTCGTAATTTCCATCAAACTATTTCTTTCATCAGCCTCTGAAATCCGAAATGTTTCCGTAAGAGCGGACATACGCCTGCTTCGTTCGGCCAGTCGTTAAAGTGATCATGCAGACCATTCTGGAATGGGATCGTAGACATTGTGATGGGTAGTTTGGAAATCCCTGAAGACTAAAACGGCTTCTGTGATTGAGTTCCTTTCGTAGAGGCCGTGCTGGGCACCGGCACTGGAAGTGAGGACACTCGTCTCTTATACCTCAAACTGTCCACATACATGGTTGTTCATGGGGGAATTAGACGGGTACCACCTTGTAATCAAAAATCCATCCTCGGCCTCGGAGTCTAGAATAACGGCCGGCATATCTCCACCTTTTCCCCCTCTCCCCCCTCTATTCCTTGATAGTCCGCATGTGATCGGCCTGGGAATATGTTTAGTTTAACACTAAACTACACTAGGATGGATTGTCCGTGCAGGCCTGCTGTTTCCCCTGTTAATGTTGCTGGGCCCGAGTCCATATCTTCAATTCTGGTACCAACATCTGGTCCCACGTTGAATTTGCCACTGCGAAGGGTATGGCAATTGGGATACTGACTTCCGCTAGCCTTATTTTTAACACGATTCCCCTCCAGAGTGGGTAGTTCTCCAAAGTCCCGTAAATGTTGTAGTAGACATAAGGGCATTCAGATGGAGCCCGAAAAGGTCATATCACCAGAAGTTTAGATTGTATATCTTGCAGTCCGTTCTGTGTTCTGCATATTCCGAAATTTACCTCGGATTGACACTTCCGTAGTAGTTGGGACAAAATAGTAATCAGGGCCAGGACGATATGTGTCTACTATAACCGATATGGTAGCAGCCGAGGCCATTCTCACGCACTAAATGGAAAAAAGGACAAATTACTAGTGAGACCAGGATAGGGATTATTAGCGCATCAGTTTGATGTCGATCCACTGGAATATTTCTTCTCCAACAAACTAAACGAGCACTAAGGAGATGGTACACCCATCCCACGAGGACAGAGCGGGCCAAGAGTCAAATTTTACGATGATGATGCTGAATTCATACCCAGCACATCATGTATAGATACTTAGAAGTGGCAGCTTTATCAAGCAGCGCCTCGATGTACGGATGCGGTTGTCTAGAATCCCCGAGCTGTTTGGCAGAGAGATAATTTAGTTCCCATTCTAACTCCGATGGCCTATCTTGAGTAGACACTGCAGCATGAAACGAGAGGATTTGGATGAACTCTTGACGTCACAACCATTCGATCAAGATTATTGCGGTTACATCCAATTCTACAAAGAATGCTGGAATGAAAGCAATGTAGAATATATATCTAGTCTTGCTGTAGCCCGCCATTATTGGTCGGCTTTGCACCAACGCAGCCAGCTTTTGCCGTCGTATTATGACAAGCGCTGCTGGACAGAATGGCTCAAATCGGGTGAAAATGCTTGTATTCAGGAGGTGTGGAAGGTAGAGAAAGCTCAGCTAAATACACAATGTGGCTCATGTGACCAGCCGCGTGAGCAGCCACACTGGCAAGCTCCAACATATTATGTGGCAGTTATGATCCTGGTATCGCTCTTTAGGGGCCAGGATAACCGTCATTATACTTGGTTTCCGGAACCTCTCATTTGCGTCTATTGCAAGACAGAAAACAGCTTCAGGCCGGCGGTATATTCATATAAACTATATCCTACGAAAACTGGCTCCTGATATTTTATAGCTCTCTAAAGCAGAAAGAGACTAAGTAGTAAGGGTTCGCCGAATAAAACGCGGCAGCCCACTCCTAATACTTCCTTTTCTTTTTCCCGTGGAGGGTTTTCGTTTACCTATGAACGATATAATCTACAGTCGGTGGTCAACAGAAAAGTCAGGGCAATTGAAAGAGCAAGACCCGTATTATTAAGCCCTCCATTTTACTACTACCGACCGGTTACCTACTATAGCACTTGAATACAGTGTTTGCTGGCTAACTTGGAATGTTTTATTGGTTCCTTTACTAACCGTATAGTTGTCCAATCGAACGGCGCTGATTCCTGAGCTATTAGTGACTTTAATGGTCAATTTGCTGTTACAGTACAGAATACGTCCCTGTGATTGTATTTCCCAGAATTTCCCAAGGGTGTTCCCATTTCGTTAACACCATATACTCTCCTTCGCTGTTTCAATACCGATCCACAGTTTTCTTATAGTCCTCCAGACACTCTTACCTTTTCTTCTGGATTTGCGTCCATTTTCTGAGTCTCCGCATCTTTTTCAGGTAGAGTTATTTTATCATCTTCATATGGGTTCCTATTCATAGTTTCCACATCGATATGTATATCTGGCCCGAGTGTCATTGTTCCACTCGAAATCGGGCTGCGCAACCCATCGAGTAATCCGGGACCCTCGGCCGACGCCTCATTTGGATCCTTGTACACATCCACCTGGAACTTCTGGCCCTCGCGGAAGAAGAAGTCATTGCCAATTGAGTTGTTGGTTGCCGGGAATGGCTGCATGGTCTCTTCACGATCCTCGGTGAGAGTAAGAATGAGCCCTTTCTCTAAATCTTCTTCAACAGCTTTGGCCAGCTTCTCATCCAGTTGAACGTCACAGGCGGACAGGCCCACATTGGGCGCCTGCAACAGCATATGTGCGATATGAAACTCGTCCGGGGATCCGTACAGGTAAAAGGACATAAAATTCCGGGGGTAGTTAGGGTCCCGATTCGCCGCATTGAGTGGACGACTCTTGACCACCTTCGTCATCGTGACATTACATGGCATGGGCGAGCAGTACGTTGGCCGCTGAATTACTTTACCTTTTATCTCAATGGGTTGGGACTTACCATCCTCGATTGCCTGGATTAGGGATTGGAGATTCCAGCGCTCGTCGGACACAAACTCGAAATCTGCTGTAGGTTTCCCTTTCTTTGATTCGATGTACCATTCATAGGCTTTCTTGTCCAGCTCTGCCGCTAGGATAATCTGCTGGCGCTGTGTGGCTCGGTGAAAACCAGTCTGGAAGTCCAGATAGATCTTGTAAGAGGCTGGGGGATTCTTCTCCCCCCCACGCAGCAGGAACGTGATAGCTCTTTTCTCAGGGTTGTTTCCTTCGCGGATCTTTTTAACCTCTTCCATGAGAGTGGGATGAAACACATGCAGCATAAGTTCTTTTGATGAAGCGGCGACTCGTGGAGAATGGATTCATCACGACGTTGCGCAGCACCCAGAGATTCTGGGCACAGGGCGTGAGCTGCAGTCGTTTCATGAAATTCTTGGCACACTGAAGCCGGTTCGAACTGCGTCGAGGTTAGGAAAAGTGGGATATTGGCGGGTTCCTGGAAAGCCTTGGTGATGGACAGACGATTCACCACCCGTCGCGTCAGATAATTAGCTTCCTCCAAATCTTTGTTAATGTCGCCGTTTTCGTAACTCCAGTTGATCCCGAAGGCGTTGATGTTAAGATCGGAACCAAGTTCGCGCAGCAACTTGTGATGATTACCACGCACAGGGATCTACATCTAACCTCCTCTATCTTCCAATTTAATTCTTCCATAAAGAACAGCACAATCATCTTAGATTCAGATCACCTCGACGTGTTGCTAAAGAATGCATATTATGCAATGCATGACCTCGCGTTGGGGGCCGTAAACAAACCCACTTCGACCTCGGAGGTTTTGCATTTACACTTTCCCCCTCGATTAATCCCAATGGAAATAATATCCGATGAGTCCTGCGGCCACAATAATTTGACCTCGTCTTATAGTTGACTGTATCCCTGTCCACATCCCGCTTATGTAGACTGCAGAAGAACTTCACATGCTCATGATTGCTAGATTGACATCGAGTGATCGGCATTCAACAGTTTCATCCGCCAACTTGCCGAAGAGTCAATAACACCTTGCCCGTTGCATTATTCGATTCCAACCTAGCAGCAACCATGTCCACCACCATCCTCATCACCGGCGCCACTCGCGGTCTCGGCAAAGAGTTCCTACAACTCTACCTCGCTCGACCCAACCACCTCGTCATCGCCGCAAATCGCGACCCCGAACACCCCACATCCAAAGCTCTCGCCGACCTCCCCACCGGGGAAAACACGCGCCTGGTGGTCCTCAAGCTCGACGTCTCAGTGGAATCCGACCACGCCGATGCCGTCGCCCACCTCGCCGCCCAGGGCATCGAGCATCTGGATCTGGTGATTGCCAACGCAGGCGTGAACTATGTGTATCCGAGGGTGGCGAACGTCACGACGGCCGATCTGCAGGGACATTTCACGCCGAACGTGTTCGGCATGGTGTGGTTGTACCAGGCGACTCGGGGGCTTTTGGATCGTTCGAAGGACCCGAAGTGGGTGTCTATGGGTTCGACGGCAGGATGGCTTGAGTATGTGAACACATATCTTTACTACTGACACTGGCTGACCTTGACCTGGGTAGAAATCAACCACCAGTCCCGAATGCTGCGTACGGAACGTCCAAAGCAATGGTGCACTGGTTGACAAAGAGGATCAACGCCGAGGAGGAAAAGATCAACGCGTTTGTCGCAAATCCGGGGTAGGTTCGAGAACTTCTAGCTGGTGATGTAATTAACCTGCTATCTATAGTTGGTGTCGCACCGACATGGGCAACCGCGGTGCCATCGCGTATGGCTGGCCCGAAGCACCGCTGGCAGTTAGTCAGTCTATTGCCGGGGTTGTGCGTGTCATTGACGAGGCTACTAAAGAGACGCATGGCGGGAGACTGTGGAATCATGAGGGCGTGCAAGAGGCATGGTAACCGTATATATATATAAGATCATTCCATCGTGCTCGCATAGCCCACAGTATCCAGCAATATATACAACACTATATCTCAAACTTTTGAGGACCTACGGCAACTTCATAAATACTCGCGACAAATAAGGTACGCTCCAGTGAAATGGACAACCACCAACCCAACCATAGCTCCACCAATTATGTCAACGCGAGACACGCGTGAATGGCGCAGGGGCTTCGGCCTCTGGATGATGTATTATCAATGTCGTGGGGGCGAAACCATGTACTGCTCCTCCAAATTCTCGCAAAATTCAACACACATTATCCATCTTTCTCCCTGCCAGGTTGGCCCAGCTAAAGCTCTAGTGAATTAGATCTGTAATATTAGAAGATAGATATGGTGAATGTGGCTCTAATTCACTAAGGCTATCACAGGGAAGAGCCCCCCCTGTCTTGTCTTTAAAATTCTCCATCTCTCCCCCCTCCTCTTCCTTTCGTCAACCCAACAGATCATGAAGTTTGCATATGTTTCTCCTGCTTGTTCATGTCTCGATTGCTAGGGCCTGAGAATAGAACAGGTTAGTCCTTTACGCTGTCTTGGGCCAAGGTCAAACTAACTTTGCGCACAGTAGACAGATCTGTAACACGGTGCCCCAAGCAATGGCCATGAGGGGCTATAGTTTCGAAGCCGTTCTACTGGACTCCGGTGTTTTATATACGTTTGAAAGTTTTATCAATCTATCTTAGATAACAGGTCAGTGATGCATTCCTATAATTACTAGCTATCTATGACAACTAACGAAGCAAGGTATAAGATAGAGCGATATTCCGCGGAAATCGTATAAACTTTATCTTAGCTTTTTAAAGAAAATACAACTTGACCGCACGAGTTCCAGCTCGTACTTCGCGATGACGTCCTTACAGCCTCCATTGGACCTCATCAATCAGAAGCAAATGAAAGAACTGATACCTCTCGCTGGTAATAATCAGAGACGCCAATGAATTTATTTCATTCATACATATGTCGGCATCTGGGAAATCTGAAATGTCGCCTACCGGCGCTACAAAGCACACCGGCCATTCAAGCTCAAGTAGAGAAGGGGGTTCAGGGTTGAAAAATCCAACTCTCCGACGCTTGAATCTACATGTCCGTACCTTGTGATAGAAGCAGGGCTTTCGGAGTCATTCCCTCAGCTGGGACGGATGTTGTACTGAACCCGGCGCTACTTATCGAAGCCACTTCGTGCGTGGTATACGCTCGTCCAAAGACTACACCATTATGCAGCGTCTGAAGGACGACAGGGTTCTTTTCGGCTAAAATCGGTTAAATTAAGAGACGCGAATGATTCATTTGATTCAAACATATATCACCATCTGAATTCGAATCCATCGACAGTCATCCCTCCTATCAGATACACATATACTGGTAGTCAAGGTGCCTTTACAGCTTTCTCAGCTTTAATCGATAAACTTTACTGGGCTAGGTGGTTTATATACAAGCATTGGGGTTCTGAGCGCTGTGGTATTGACGATATATATGCAAACCCATGATTGGGATACGTTAGTTTTGATCATCACAACCGTGACCCAAGGTTCACCTGTGGTATTGGAGGTCTGTTCAAAGCGCTCAAATTACCCTTGTAAACCTTCTTACTGGTTTCTGGCACCTTGGAGAATCTTAGCAATGGCGCCTTCGTTCCAAACGGCTCAAAAGTTTGTTTCGACATTGGTTCAGCTTCACTTTCGTCAGGCTGTTCGCGGACTATTATCGACAACAAGATTGCATATTCTATTAAGAACGTCATCATAGATGATAAAGCTCCGGAGATTACCATAGCTGGTCCAATTCAGAAGCACTCTGACACAGCGGGGTAGCAACCATACAGCTGTCCATGCCGTTACTATACGTCTCCCCCCTTCCTCTTCTCTCCTCTCCTCTCTTCTTTCTTCGTTTCTCTTTCTTCCCCGGCTGCCCGACCCATCTATTCAGGTACGTATATTTTGATTTCATCAACCCTCTGTTCTTTCTTATTATGAACGCCCTGCTAACAGGCACCGTCGAGATCCGTTGTTATCAGAAGTCTATCAAACAAATGGGAATCACCAAGGCCGAGCTGATCCAAGTTGGATCAACAAAATATACGGGACGGTCGGGTTCCAGTAAGGAAGGAGACTCAGGATTGAAAAACCCAACCCTCCGGCCCCCCGCGCTGCCTGAAACAGATGTTGTCCTCACCCCCGAGGCACTAATCGAAGCCACCTCTTATGTCCTTCCCGAAATCCACCCTTCTTGTCCGTGAAACTCGTCATTCTCAGGGCAGTGACGCAATCTTAAAGTTTCCAGCTTGTCTATGGTAACTAAAGAACCAATGTATAAGATGGAAGTAAAAACTTGTGGCTATAATAACTTCTGAAACCGAACAAGTGTCATCCCGCCCAACCACCACAATTCCACACATATGCCGCCCATGATGCCTTCTAAACACACTCATAAGACCCAAACACGATGATTGACCGTTTTTCGTCATTGAGGTGTCATACTCCGAGTCTTATGCGCGTCTTAAAAGAGATGCTGCTTGGTGGTTCTACCATTCGCGTGGACAAGTCCAGACCATTTTGTTGATGAGAGTAAGTCCTGCGCGAAGAGAAGTACAGATGGAACAGTACATTCCGATCCCATGCTTCCCACTAACTAGGGCAAGATCGGGACCAATTCCGGTCTATCCAACGGAGTTGGTCTCGTCAACAGTGGTTCAAGATCAGAACAATTCTGGGACTGTGACGGGCGGGGGTCCGCTCGTTCTTGAGTTCGAATGTATCATTGGAAGACCGCCCACACCCCCAGAAAAAGACATCCAGCTTACCCCGGCCCTGACGCTAGCCACTCCGTCGATCTCTCATTCATCGACGCATGATGCTGGCGCAGGGCTCTTCTGTATCTCTTTACGCTCCTGAGGGAGCCGTTTCTGGCTCCCCCTGCGACCACCAGGTTCTGTCCGAAGATGAGAGTGACCAGACAAGCGACCTGTCACCTGTCTTCTTAGACGAAGATGACGCTTCCGACACATCGGCCAACGTGTCCGAGCTCGACAGCGTCGATGACCCCTCTGACGATGCCCCTTCTGATGATGATTCGATCTTGGACGATGAGGAACGGCGAGAACTCCCATCTGGACACTATCCCGCTCAATGTTTTTGACAAGGTATCCTGTAGTTACTCTGTTAAATTGTCAACCAGATTGCCATTTCTCATAGCACAAAGGACACAAGTCGGAATATATTCTAATACGAGCAACTTGCAGTGCCGTCTACTATCTAGTCAAAGCTTTTATTATCTTTTAACGAAATACTGCATTCTCATAAATACCAAAATTAGCGACAGCAATACTGAACAAACTCCATCCTGACAACTTAGGTATCACCATCATACCAAACTTGTGCTGATGAGATATAACTGGGTCGTGGGAGATGCTTGATATTTTTTTTTTAGTCAGAACTATTCATCTTTCTCAATATCTCTGCGGCATTCATAGGTATCTGGTTGCAAATGAAGTGAACTTTTAGCTGTTTCTTCCGGACTGTTTTTGGCACGAATGTCTTTATTGGCATCTTTATTGGCGTTGCTAGTGTTAGGAACAGGGGCATATGGTTGCGAAATACTTTGTCGTTGAGGATGGGCGGTGCCAGTCTTAACATTTCCATTGTCAGTCATGCGATCGGCTGAAGAAACAGCAAAATCACCCGAGTCGAAATACGTCCGTTTCTTCTAACCATCAGATAGCACTCCTGAGTGACAAGGTTATGTAACACACCTTGGACTGCTGTCCAAGCAAACCTCCACCATGAGGTAACCTTCCATAAATACGTAGCAGACGTCCCTCATCTTCTGTCAGTGGCTAAAGAATGATCGGATTAATAAGCTATAGTAGAGCTGCTGAAAGGTGGAACTTACATCACGATGGGAGCCTTTGTTCTGTTGTGATGAATTCATTCCGAGACATATGGGAAGGGAAATAATTGAATGATACAAAGTAAGAGATCCGTTGCCAGGGAGTAATAAATTTTGATTATTTATTGCTTTGTTCGCCCCCTACGTCATAATACATGAGTCACGACACGAAGTTTATTCCACAAAACACAAAGTTAACAAGGAACAATGAACTCTTTTACATGAAATGACCTCATATTCAGGTATTTCAACACGGTTGAACCTGGTTAATCAATCCAGGCGTTGAACATATTTTCTCCTTATTAAATCTTTTCGCCACTATTAGCAACACACTATATAACTTCAGTTCCACGGAGCTTGCTTCATGTTATTAATGCCATCTAGGTATTGTTTCTATATAATGGCAGGCTAATATTTATTAAACATGTGAACAACCCGTCTACTATGTTCTACAGGGAGCTCTCGCCAAGTCTATCGTGCGACTTTTCAGTGTTCCTACTCGTGATTACAGTGGTTCCAAAGAGGGCAGAGAATAAGGGCAGAATTCGAACAACGAAGGCCTGGATGGTCAAATAAATGGAGAAATAGCAAATGCGGAAGGTAAGTTTTAAACCTTCTCTGAGTGACACGTGTCACGGTCATGTAATCTGCTAGTTCCCCGCAATTTATGTGCTGTCTAATCATTCCAATACTCTTCTCCCTCGATGAAACTAGTTGGATATGACGATTCTATATTGTGCCCTTTACACTGAGCATGATCCTAAGAGTCCGATTATGTACCTTCAAGCCAGTAGCAGTAACGTTTATGGAAATTGAACTAATATTATTCAAAGAATATCACAACTCATCTATATCTCCCTTAAAAAAGTCGCCTATATTCACCCACAGAGATCTCTATAGAGAGAATGTTCTTGTCAGAAATGTCGTTAATTCTGTCACAAATGAAGAAGAGTATGAGGTAGCTGCTCTTGTGGACTGGGAAACCGCTGGGTAGTATCCTTCGTACTGGGAATACGCACATATCTTCCCCCTATTGCAATGGATTGACGACTGGCCAGCATACGTTGAGAAGATTTCTCGATCCCTTTCCGCTAGAGGGCGCCATGATGCGGGTTGTCTTTAGTGATATGGAGTTCTAATGTGAAATAAATACCATGTAGACCGTGGTGTCTTTCACATAGGCATCGGGTCTGGGGTCCGCGGACTTGATTCAGTGCTCTCCCACGTTGCTATCAATATCACTTTGGTCTTCAAGGCGATTTTGTTTACTGAAGAAGCGCTGCTGTACGAGTTTTCCCACGCGTCAATGCCAATTAAGTTTTCTTAAACGAGAAGTGCATCTTGCCTGAGCGGACAGGCCGAATAAGGCTCGGGCGAGAATTTATTATGCATTCATTATAGTCGATCGTTTCTGCTAAGACGCCTGGAATTGTTCTAACAGCCATATTGTCAGACATCCAAAACTATTGTGTTTTCCAGTTTAAATGGCGGTAAAAGACCCGAAGTCTAATAATTAATGGTTCTAGACATACATTCCCTCAATACGACTCTCTTGGCCAAATTTCTCTTGGAGGCTCTCACTCGATCCCGCAGCCAATTCCAGATGTTTGTATCCCACACTCTCTCCATTTATAGTGGCAAGAGCGTGCGCAATTGCAACAAGGTTCTTGATCTATTAACTACCAGAAGGTAATGGAAATGAGGTGCTTTCAAAGACTGGCCTCACGTCCATTCAAAGGAGACTTAACCAGGTCCTGCGGTTCATCAAGTCCGACGCTAGCAGGACCCTGGACAGTAGTATTTGCCCTTGACAATTGACTTTTCCAGGCTTCCTGCAAAACTCTCTCGTCAGGTCATCATACTTTATAGCCAGATGGGTGCGGCTCATTACTGCCTCGTCAAATTGTATTTTCCGGTTTGTTGTCAGAAAAAGATACCCGGGTAGTATTCCAATTTACTACGAAGGACGGTCAGGAGGCGGTTGTGGGTTCCGTGATAGCAGGTGCGCTGCTCCATGGACGCATCTGCTTCATCCACACGGTTCTTGTTGGTCCTTTGTGCAGATGTCATGGTATGACCCCCCGGGCGCATTCAGGAGTGCTAACCACTGCACTACTGGCAAAAGACTAGTATGCAAAGCCAGAGGCTTTGCACTGCGCTCGCATATATAAACCTCTGGCAGGAACGGAACAGAACAGAACAGGATATAACTGCACCACGGTGCCAGGTTGCACCGTGACAGGATATAAGGATTATATTCTAAATTTATAACTTTCTAGGTCTTAGAGACTTAGCTAATCCAGAATTTTTTACTCTTTATATAACGTAATCCAATACTGGCTATTATAGATATAAAAAAGAATAAAAAAACCTTCCTTTTCTCTATTCTTTTCCGGTCGTTTTATATTATAATTATTTAATTATTTACCGAGTTATTAGCGGTAGAGATAATATTTCTAGTTTTGTTATATGATAATAAATATTAAGATATATACCGTGGAGAAATCCAGAAATTATTCAACCTTATAGTTACGGTAGCGCCGGAGGGACAAAAAAGTCAAGTAAGGTTGGCCCACCACCGCCTGGCTGACTGATGCTTATCGATAGCAGGGGAAAAAAAAACCCCCCCCAAAAAAATTACCCCTCCGTGTTTCTCTCTCCATCTTCCCAACCCCGTTCCACGTTCCAGCTCCAATAATGGCCGACTCATCTCCCGTGTTTCTCAACACGATATTCGATGAAGGCTCGCCAAGTGATCAGTTCGATCCTGTTCATTTGACCGACCCCGAGATCCTGCCCATCCTCCGCCTGCCTTTAGCGGGGAAGGTATTCGGCCATGATTCCGCTGAGGATGAAACCCTGAGCCAAGTCGCGCGCGGCAAAATCACATTTACGCAATTCGTAACTTCCAAGGCTCAGGGCGTTGCGCAGTCACAAGAGCGTTCTCAATTGCTACATATCGGCCTGGCTGCTCTCTTCGGTTTCCTTCAGTCTAACGTCACAGGGCCTCCCCTCGAGTTTAGCCCCGCCGAAGTCGTCATCCCCTCCGACCTGCGATCCGACCCGACAACTCTTCGAAATGTCCGAGCTCATATCATCCGCGAACTCTCTGTCGACGGCGAAGCCGCTTACAAACTAACCCCCAATGTCGAACTGTTCTCCGTGGCGAAGGCCCTCCTGGCCGATTCCGATGTCTTGTTCACGAACCCTCCACTCGTCGCACGAATCGCAAGAATGCGAGTCAACTTTCTCCACCAGAAGATGCTTTCTGAAGTCACTGGAACCCTACAAGATGCTATCTATGCCGACCTGGAGCACATCGGCCAGGCCGTGCTCGCCGGCACATCCACTACCGAAGAAAAGGGACGATTTTTGCTGGAACGGGCCACCATCCACACCCACCACGGCTACGATGCCAAGGCCAGAGCCGACCTGGAGCAAGCTGCTGCAGTGCGACATTTCGAGTTTGCGCTGACGGGCAGATTGGGCAAGCGGACCAAATTCCAGGACCGGGACATTAGTCAATTGGTCGTCCTGGCAAAAAGTGCCGACGGTGCCTCGAATGCACCGGCCAGTGCAGATAAGAAGGAAGAGGCGTCAGGCCCGAAGAATCTTGATCTCAACGACGATACCCTCCTCGAATCGATTTCATTTACCAAGTCCGACAACCTGGAGCAGGATAAGCCGGTGACAGTCCAGGACGAGTCCGATCTTTCACCGTCATTGGCCTCCCTGGACCCTGGCAACCAACCGATCTTGAACCCTATCGACTCCTCCATTCTTCTTGCACTCGCTTCCGCCATCACCAACACCACGCCCGAAAATGGACTGACCCGAGAAGAGACTCAGCCATATGCCACGCGCGTCCTTGAAGGTGGGAGCTCCAACTGGCAGATCTATACTCAGGCTCTGCTCCTGCGAAGTCGTATTGAAGGCTATCGCGCACGCACGGTGGAGCGAGCCGTATTGCAGATGCAGGCCTTGGTTGATCAAGTCATTGCCGACACCGCCACCACCGATACCGAAGCCACTGGTTCCGTTGAGCAGCCGACCACCTTCCTTCCCCGACCGGAGCAATCGGAATCTGCCACCGCCGCGGAACGACTGGAATATATCTGGATCTTGAACTTCTCCACACGCTGGAACCTGGAGGCTGAACTGGCCAAGCGATGGGTCGAGCTGGGAGCCCTCAGAACGGCGCTGGAGATCTACGAGCGCTTGCAGATGTGGGCGGAAGCGGCACTCTGTTACGCTGCCACCGAGAGAGAAGCAAAGGCCAAGTCCATGGTTCGGAGACAGCTATACGAGCCCGTCGACAAGGATGCCGACGACGAGAACGAAAAGTTCGAAGGGCCCGAACGGTCGCCTCTCCCGGCGGATGCTCCACGCCTATTCTGTATCCTAGGAGATATTGACGCCGATCCATCATTCTACGAGCGCGCCTGGGAGGTGTCCGAAAATCGATACGCCCGCGCCCAGCGGTCTCTCGCGCGTCATTACCTGACCATGAAACCGCCCGCTCTGGAGAAGGCCGAAGAGGCATACCGCAAGAGTCTGCACATAAACCGCTTGAATCACAGCGCGTGGTTTGCGCTGGGCTGCGTACAGCTTGAGTTGCAGAAGTGGGAGGAAGCAATTGACTCGTTCACTCGAACGGTTCAGGTTGACGACACCGATGCCGAGGCGTGGAGTAACCTTGCCGCAGCCATACTCCGTTCCCCCCAGCCCGACGAAAACAATACCCCCGCCTCCGCGATTGCGCCGAACCTGCCCGACGAAGACGAGGATGTCGATCCTACCGCCGACAAGGCACCGGAGGATCCGTGGAAGCGGAAGAGAGAGGCCCTTGCGGCGCTGCACCGTGCCGCCTCGCTCAAGCACACCGACGCGCGCATTTGGGACAACGTTCTCACCGTGGCAGCATCTATTCCGCCGCCATTTACTCCGTTCCGAGACACGGTCATGGCGCAGAGGCGACTCATCGAGCTTCTTGGGGACAAGAATGGCGAGAAATGCGTCGACCTACCCATCTTGGGGATGCTCGTGGACCATCTCGTGACGGCGTATGATTACGACAAGATCTTGATCCACGTCAACGCTGGCACCGAGGAAGCGCCGGAGTACGTCGTCCGCAGCGGTACCGTCCCGGGCCAGATCCTTTCCCTCATCGAAGACGCCGTGGTGCCACTGATCACTCACTCCGCCCCCTTGTGGCTTCTCGTCGCGCGAGTTGAGCAGTTCCGCGGGCGGCCATCCAAGGCGTTCGAAGCCCACGAGAAAGCCTGGCGAGCCACCGTCGCTTCGTCCACGCAAGGTGCATTCCAGATGGGAGACGAGAAGAAGTGGATGGAGGTCGTGCGGGCCACCGAGAAACTGGTGCGCGACGGCTACGCCAAGTACGGACCCATGGACAAGGAAGGCCAGCAGAATGCAGCAGAACCCGAGATGGTGGCCAAGGACTGGCGATTCAAGTCCCGCAGCGCCGTGCGAGGCATCCTCGGAAAGGGCAAGGATTTCTGGGAGGACACCGAGGGATGGGCGCGTCTGAAGGAGTTGCAAAGCGAGGTGGGGAGTTCATAGCGTACACATTGACGTTTAGACGACTATGCATTATGTCGAATGGGAATGAAAAGCTTTTTCAATCCACTTGGCTTGAACGTGCAGCTGCATGCACTTTATTGTCGATCATCTCCAGATCTCGGCACGGACAACCGCCGGTGCTGCATGTTCCAGGGTCTGGGGTTGAATATTCGAGATCGGCAGGGCTTGGTAGATGATGTAAATAATATAGACCGTGTGGATGATGTAGGTGATGTAGAGGCATGAACCAGAAGAGCGAGAAGGACGAGGAATTAATTATATAAGGTGGACCCGGCTTCCCCTCTTCCGCCTCCAATTTTCGCTTCCCCATCTTTCGTCTTTCATTTCTTTCCATCTCATCTCAGTCCATCCGGGCCTCTCGAACTGCGGGTCCTTCTTGGTTATTCTTCTGGATCGTATCTTCTTCCTCTTATCCTATAGATCTCTCCCTTCGCTATATATTCTATACTCCATCGTCACTTCTCCGTCGACCGACATCCACCCGACCACGTTTTCCCCACGGGGTTGGCCTTTTCGCTGTCTTCGCCGTCTCAGTCTGCACGATCACGATCCCTTCTGATTCTCCCTCACGCATGTGTCTATGGCTGGCTTCATCCGATTACTGCCTTAGCCTGTCATCCTCGGTTTGGTCCTCGGTCCGCGACTCGTGGGCTGATGGGCCCGCAGCGAAAATTCGGATCTCTGGTCCCCGGCGGTGGCCCAGTCGGCCAGAAGAACGAGACGAGATTGTAAATACATGAGAAGGCAGGAGCACGATGGCTTCGGTTGTCAGCGCAATGCCCGGATTGGACACATCCCAGAACCCCCGGCGAGCTCGCAGCCAGATGGAGGCGTCGGAGAACGAAGCTCCTGCCGCGGGGACGCCGCGGAAGAGAAAGAGAGCCCGCAAGGTGCAGTCCGATCGCAAGTATGACTGCACCTTTGAGGGCTGTGGCAAGAGCTATTCCCGCGCCGAGCATCTCTACCGGCATCAATTGAACCGTAGGTCCTGGCAATACAACTCTGGAATGTGGCTAACTGCCCGCAGATGCCCCCAAGCAGATCTACCGATGCGACTTCCCGGACTGCTACCGCTCCTTCGTGCGACAGGACCTGTGCCTTCGACACCGAGAACGGCACACCACCCAAGGCTCTCAGCTGCAGAAACGAGACCACTTCGCCCAGGCTGCGGCCAATCCCACCATTCCGCAGCCCGCGGCCGTCTCGCCGTCGACCGACCTTTCAGCAGGGCACGCGTCGACGGCGGGCTTACTGGAATCGCAGCCTGTCGGCAACCCGAACCCAAACGTGCCGTCCTCGTCGCCTCCGTCGGCCGGCATCAACCGGGCATTCAGCTATCCGCAACTACTTCCGCAGCAGGATGTCGACACCAATGTCTCTTTTCCGCGGTCTGCCGGCGCCAACGGCCGTGCGAAAACGTCCCCGGCTGCGTATAGCCCTCCAAACCTACAAAAAGCGCGCGGTGCGTTCCCGAACCGCAACTCGATGACCGGGTCGACAAGCTCGGGCGAAGTGGCCAACGACTCCCAGTCGCGACCGTCCGTACCGGAGTCCAATCGCAGCTCTGATCCGAGCTCGGTCTTCTCGATACCGGCCGATCTGGTAAGCCCGACGGCGTACGGCCAGATGCCGGCGAACGGTTACTCGGATATCTCACTAGCACCCGGTGCTTCTACGACTTCCACATCACTCGGTCAAACGGCGAACCTGAACGCTTTAAACTCCATGTCCGGAATGATGGCTTCCGAGGGGTCCGTGGACGGCGGGTTCCAGTCGTTTGGTTCATGCGTCTATCCTATCTTTGGCAGCGAGTCCTACAACCGATCGCCTTTCGCCATGGCTGACGATTTCACCGCGTGGCTATTCAATGATCCGCCGGCGGTGACGTCGTCGGTCGGCTATCCGTCCGGGACCAGCATGGTGCCCAGCTACCTGGACGCCGCGCAGCTGCAGAACCAGTTTTTCATGGGCGACCCGGCCTACGGGGCGTTTTTGAGCGGCGTGATGCCGCATCACCCCATGAGCGTGACCAGCATCTTGGATCCCGGATCGCCTCGGGCCATACTGTCGGAGGACAAGCGACAGGAGCTGCTGCATCTCATGGCGACCCGGTTCAACGAGGCGGCGTATTCCGTGGTGGCCAAGCGCAAGGACGCCCTGATGGAAGGCGACATGGACGACGATAACCATGTGCTCAGCCTGCGCATGATGCAGACGTACATCGGCTCGTACTGGTACCACTTCCACGCGCAGCTACCCATCCTGCACCGCCCGACATTCGTGGCCGACCAGGCGCCCAACTTGCTGCTGCTGGCTGTCATGGCGGTCGGCGCTTCCACGCTGGACAACATCCACGGACCCGAAGTGACCGAGGCGGCGTCCGAGCTGGCGAACTTTATCATTTGGCATCTGCGCTGGGAGATCTTCATGGACGCCGACTTCCGCCCGCCCGCGAAGCTCTGGGTCTTCCAGGCGCTGCTGCTGCTGGAGGTCTACGAGAAGATGTACTCCACTCGCGCGCTTCACGAGCGCGCCCACATCCACCACGACACGACGCTGACCCTGATGCGCCGCGGCAGTTCGTTGATCGGCCGGTCGGCCTTCGACTCCCCCGCCAGCCTGCGGGATGACCGGCAGGTCCGGTCGGCATCGGGCTCGACCACGACGCCCGACTTTGCGGCCGACGAGTCGTGGACGCACTGGATCAAGACCGAGGCGACGCGGCGAGTGGCGTTTGCCGCCTTCGTGCTGGACTCGACGCACGCCACCATGTTCGGGCACTCGGCCAAGATGGTTGCGCACGAGCTGCGACTGCCCCTACCGTGCGACGAGGCGCTGTGGTCGGCTACCAGCGCTGCCGAGGTGGCGCGCGTGCAGTCCAGCCTGCACACCAACGGCGTGAAACCCGTCATGTTCCTGGACGGGCTCAAGAAGACCCTGAACGGCCAGGGCGTGCGCACCAACGCCTTCGGCCGCACCATCATCATGGCCGGCCTGCTCAGCGTCAGCTGGCACATGAACCAGCGCGACCTGCAGGTCAGCTCGCTGGGGGTGCCCCAGGCGCTGGGCGGGCGCGACAAGTGGCGGTCGGCGCTACTCCGGGCTTTTGATAACTGGCGGCGCGACTTCGACGAGGCCTTAGGACAGATCGGATCGCCGCCGTTCCCCGGGAGCTACCACCGCGTGCGGAACCCGCTGGACGAGGACAACGTGTTCGAGTCGCGCGACGTGCTGCACGGGCTGGCCCACATGGCATCGCATGTGGACGTCGTCGACTGCCAGATCTTTGCGGGCGCCGGTCGCCTGATGGGCCGGTCAATCACGCCCAGAGACTATAGCGCCGCGCGGGAGAAGATGGTCGAGCGATGGGCCACCAAGGCGTCGGCCCGCGATGCCGTCTTCTACGCCCTGAAATTTTTGTCGGAGTGTCTGTTGAACTGGGGATCGGAGGAGGGGAGTGACTGCTACTCGGGTCGCAACGACTTCCTGCTGAACCGGCCCTGGGTGGTCTACGTGGCGGCGTTGGTGGTGTGGTGCTACGGGTTCGCCTTGGACGGACCGCTCGCGTCGCCCCCGGCGCTGGCGACGGTGGCCGAGCAGCGGCGCGACATGCAGGAGTTCCTGCGTCGGGTGGGCGGCGTGAAATCGCCCAACGACCTGGAGGGGATGCAAGGGCGCAATCAGTGTTTGGGGATGTTGATCATCCTGCGCGAGGGGTTCGCCAGCGCTCGGTGGGAGCTCCTGGCGGAGGCGGCCAAATTGCTGGACAGCTGCATTGAGAAACTACGGGGATCGTGAGTGGTATACGGTATACGGTATAGGTGGCTATATAGGTGATTTGGATGTTTGGATAGGATAGGGAGTCTGGCATGTTTATATACTGGCGAGGAGGGATGGGAAATTATGCATGATGATTGTAATTATGATACCAGGCGGGAATATATTTATTATTTGATTCTTTATTTATCTTATCTCCGATCTTCGTATACAATCATCCTGTTTACCTGAATACTCTGTATGTACTCTGTTCTGTTCCCTACAGAGTAGTACTAGGTAGGTCAGTGGACCCCGTGGTTACCCCAACAACGGCCACACCTTCTCCTTCTCCCGCTGTTTCTCTTTCCCTCCTTCTCCAGATCGCATCTCTGCCACATTCCATCTCTCCCTCTCCCTCTATCTCTATCTTGCTGTTTATCCAGTGGTGTCCTCCGTGCCCCCCCTGTCTTCCACCCCTCGCTGCCCCCACCGTCGACAATAACAACCGCAATAACAAACACCGTTATTTGACCACCTCATCAACATGGTACGTGCCGCAGTCTCCTTGGTGGAATTGCATCCCAGCCCTTGCATTCTCTGTCCGCAGACCGATTGTGCGATCCTCTAGAGGCCGTCCTGTCGTGTCACTCGTGTTTGCGGACATCGTGCAAGCAAGTTGGCGATCGGTTCCTTTTGCCATTGGAATTCCGCCCCCTCCTTTCCCTGGTTCGCCGACGTCTGGTTCTCCGTTCCTTCAACTTCGTCTCTCTCCCCCTTCCTTTCCTCTCCATTCCCATCGCCAATTCCATCCATTCCATTGCCTTTTCCTGTCTCGTGCATCTTCATCTGCCAAAATGTCTCGCTCACCTCATCGCGATCATGATCAGGCCTCGACCAACTACAAGGAAGCGTTCTCGCTATTCGACCGTCGCGGGTCCGGCAAGGTGTCCCTCGAATCGCTGGGCGATCTGCTGCGCGCTTGCGGTCAGAATCCCACCCTCGCTGAGATTTCGGATCTGGAGAAGAACGTCGGAGGAGACTGTAAGTTGAACCTGTTCTTGCAGAGATGGTTCTAGATGCTGACAGGGCGGATGGACAGTTGATTTCGAGTCGTTCCTGAAGGTGCTCAACCGCCCCGGCGGCTTCCGTGAGCCCGGCGAGCCCGAGGAGTACTGTCGTGGATTCCAGGTGTTTGATAAGGATTTGACCGGGTTTATCGGAGTCGGACAGCTTCGCTACAGTAAGTTCGTCCACTGCGATGAGGTATTTGGTGCTAATGGTTTTAGTCTTGACGAATCTGGGAGAGAAAATGTCCGACGAGGAGGTCGACGAGCTGCTCAAGGCCGTCGATACCAGCTCCGGCGAGATCAACTACACCGGTAGGTTTTGGTCTTTTGGTGCTTTCGATGAACCAGCTAACTCCATAGATCTTGTCCGCACCATCCTGGCCAACTAAATGTTTCACGATACCCTGATGTTCTTTTATGATCTCTCCCCTTACGACGCGATTCGGTCCGAGGCCGGGAGTTGTTGGCTTGAGCGTATTAGTTAGGTTATAATGTTATTTGTATATGCAGTAGGACGGGATACACGAGATTTTAGTGTCAATTGATTATGGTTTATTGTATCGGAATTATACTGAAGCCCACCCCGACCACTCCCGATCAATGGCCTTCATCTTCTCCGCATCCCCCATGTCATCCGTCTCGATCAGCGCCCCGGGCAAGAGATAAACCACCTTAGCTCTCTCCTTGTCCTCCTCTCCATCCTGTTCCTTCTCCGTAGTAGATTGCGGAAAATGCACCGCATCTAGAAAATACCCCACCACGACGCGACACCGCCCACATCGTAGAAACCGCCTCTTCTCGAACCCATCTTCCCGTCGCACCATCGTCGCCCGTCGATCCGGCACCGCTGTCGATAGGAGAATCGAGTAGTGTTTTTGCTTTGCATTGGCATCATCACCCTCTACCCGTGTCTCTGTCTCTGCGGAAGAAGGGTTCGTTGTGTCCGTAGGAGACGGTAACGGGAGAATCAGTGCCCCGTCTTTCGAGGGGTCTTTTCGTCGTGGAAGGGTCGATATCGTGTGCGTGGTGGCCAGCAGGAGGTGGTTGCAGAAGCGGCAGTGGTGGGTTAGGATGGGGAGGGTTGGTTTTGTGGTTGTTGGTGTTTCTTGGGGTTCTGGGTGTTGGGTTGGTGGAGAGGGGGTTGTCATTTTGGTTTTTGTGTGAGGGTTTGAGGGTTTGAGAGTTTGAGAGTCGTTGTTGTTCAGGTTGAGGTGCGAATGGTGGTGGTTGGTTAGGTTGATTGGAATTGATGGAGTGGATTGGGTTTGGTGGTTGAAGGGGGTTGAATTGGAAGTGGAATTGCGAGTTTCGAGGAGTCTTGCAATTGATCGGGTTAAGTTGGTTAGATTCGATTAGATGGATTGAGAATTGAGAATGGCTGTGGACAGTAAGACTGGAGAGGATGAAATGCATGAATTGAAGCAGACGGAAGATCGCGAAGAGATGAGGTGCTTGCCTGATTTGGTTAGCCTTGATGCCTCAGGTACCAGATGTCGTTTCCTGATCTATAGTGATGACTGGTTAGTAGTCAACTGTTCATGTCGAGTGTTTCTGTGCTTACAAGTATAAAGGAGTTAGAATCTTACATTGGGCATACTAGACTACCTACTTGGCCGACCACCAGGCTTTCGTGGGTGATCTCGCCCGACTCTATGAGGGCCAGCAGAGGCAGAGGGATATAATCAATTAAGACAGGATGAGGTCCAGAACAGGCTGTGTGCTTAGGGTTATGTGAGACTTACCATATCGAAATATGGGCAAATCAAAGCTGTTTGGCATTTCCACTGGGACAGAGATGCAATTACCCCGATGAGGAAGTAGATATGGTGTCACAGCTGACCATATGAGCGTCTGCTCCTCGCCTACTCTTGATAAAATGCAGTCATATCTTCATTAGCATAGGAATTAGTGATTAGTGCCACCTACCTATCTAGGCATGAGTACTGTAAGCCGGATATTCCGATATTCTACCCCTGTTGATAAGTGCGAATGGGGTATAGGGCCTGCTGGTGGTATCTCATTCAAGCGGAAGTTATGCCAGGGCTTCTGAAACAGACAATAACCTGTTGACTTTGTCACATGTGGGTCGGGGATTAATGTTACTTGTGCCACTTAGTAACGTAGCGTCTAACCACAGAGCCTTTTCCTCTAGCTTTGTTCGGCTGCATCGGATATGCAAAAGGCTGGTGTGTTGATGTTTTACCGAGGTTATGTATACCTGTATCTTCACAAGTATGATGACGGAACTAGCTAACAGAAGTTAATTTGAAGGTGTCTCGTATTCCTTTCTGCTCCTTCGGTTTTAGAGCCTTGAGATATTTTGTTGAGAGCGTTACTCCTTTAAGTTTCTCCATCACGATGTAATCTAGAAAGCTATTAGGAACCCAGCGGTCGGAATATTAGTTTGCATGCTGCGATATGATGTACTTCGGGATACATGAATATCCAGCATCTATTAGAGCTCTAAGTACTTCGATTTCCTGCGAGGCACGATTCTATATATTATAAATAAGCTGTATGAAGAGGAGCAAACACGAAACTATACTAAATTCGAATTTTCATAATAGCTTGGGCTGAGCTCCCAGGCATCTCACAAATAAAGATGCTCGTTAATTCTGAGTAATACCCTGAAGAATAATTATATTTATCTTACGAATAGACTTTCTCTTGCTCCTATAATTTCTAGATTATCCTCCAAGAGGATAGCGGCTCCGGAAACTGTATGTTTTTTATCAGCCAGTCGCGGCCAAACCAGCTCCTACTAGGGCGTGGGGCCATGATGGAAATCACTAGATACTACCGAGGCTCTGAAAACCGAGTACCTCGATATGAAGCGCACCGTGGCGTCTCTGACCTCTCGTCCCAGCTCAGTCTATTACAAAGGCCACTGGGAGAAGAACATCTACTCCTCTCCGTTCGAGAAACTCGGCGACCTCGTCGGTGAGCGGTTCATGGATCCTACGAGCTCCGCAGCGGGGGAGAAGATGCGCTCAATGTCCAACACGACGACTCTTTCGGCCGGAGGACACCCGAAGATGATGACCAGGATGTCGTGTCGTAGTCATCCGGTGGACCCAACGAATGCGTCTTGGTTGACTGTTGCGAAGTTGCTGGTCTGGTCGACCTCTGCCGGTGATGCTGACCACGCCGAGGATCCTGTATCAGGCGCTGAGGATCTCTTACTTGGGGCTGATGCGCATGCTGGACAAGCCGGATGTTCGCACGGGGAGTGAGTCTCGACGAGCTACGAGAAGTGAATTGTACGGTTTGGTTTCTCTGCCCCTTGGTTGAGAGCTTGATGCTAATTTTTGTACAGTGGCCTCGAGCCTTTCTTCCGAGAATACCTCGCCCACTGCGTGGCTTCCTGTCCGTTCCCATTGGAGGTGAAATATCTTCCGTCGAAAGCGATATCTCGAGAGGAGGTACATATGACCTCAGCTGGCTACTCAGGTAGAGATTCCGTCAAGTCATTGACCATCGAGCCTCTCGATCCGGCCCTCTACAGTGGGATTCTTCGCTACGAAGACCCGGTTCTAGGCCTCAACACTGAAGCTACACCTCCCGGTTATGAAGCGGATGAGCAGTCAGTTCCGTTGAACGTGTCGGATCTCAAATTGCTCAAGGAATTGGTCCAATCTAGTCCGTCGTATCAGTCACGGACCACTCTTGCTCCAGAAGGAAAGACATGGTTTAGTAGACCTTGGAAGACGAAGACTTCTTTTATGGACAGCTTTGTAAAGTAGTATTTGCCGTCGGCTTCGCGATGGGGCTACAGGTTTCTCAAGCTTCGTCAGTTTGCTGAGAAAGTTTCCTTCCGAGAGCCCGTGCTTCTGAAGCTATATGAGTGCACGTGGGGGATTGCATGGAGAGTTGGCGTATTGAGGCTTCTCGGGAGCTTGGTGATTCCATGATACCTGACATATTGATTTTGTCGCATTCTTATGACATACTCGATATCTCGTGTATGTAAATCACAGCTTACTCAAAAATTCATCCCCATAGAAAATACCTTAAAGCCTAAAGACTATACCCCCCATCCACCACCATCGCCGCCCCAACCATGAAACTACTCATCGGCGACGCCATGTAAAGAATCGTATCAGCCATTTCGTCCAGCTGGCCGACCCGTCCGATCGGAAGGGCTTCGATGTCGCGCGCGAAGTTGCCGGCGTCGATGCCAGGCTGGATGAGTGGCGTGGAGATGAATCTATGAATATTAGCTATACGTTTGTCTCTAACGGTTACGCTAAGCTGATTAAACAGAATATAACTGGGAGAGTGATATACCCTGGACAGAGCGTATTGATTCGGATTCCGTCTTTCGCGTAGTGTCGTCCGTCCTGTGGCTGTTAGGGCATGTCCAGTTTCCTTGGGTGGAAAGGGATGGAAGCGACGCACGGTTCTGGTCAGGCCTACTACCACTGCAGGAGAATCGGGTTAGACACTGAGGATAAGAAGAAAGAGGAAAGAAGGACGACATACCATGCTTCGAAGAAACATAGCAACTCACCGGCGATCCTACATAAGACGCCGTGACGCCACGTTCACAATCACACCTCGACCCCGGCGCGGACCTAGATGTCTTCGCAGATCATATCAGCAGATATAAACAAAGATAGTAATAGAAAAGGAATAAACCAACTCCTGCCCCAACATAACCCGCACCAACACCCTATGACACAACCACACCCCCGTCTGATTCACACCCACCACGCGATCCCACACCTCGCGCGGCGTCTCATGCGTCGGCAGAATCTCCTGCACTATACCAGCGCAGTTGACTCCGATCTCGATGCGGCCAAATTCAGCTACGGTCTGTCTGATCGCTGCCGGGACGGATGCTTCGTCGGATATGTCGATGGGGAAGGTCAAGACGCGGAGATCGGAACGGGTGCGTTGGAGGTCTGTGATGAAATGAGGGGATCTGGGGAAGCAGGATGGTAAGCACTATTTATATACCAGGTGCATGTGTAGTGCATGGACGGGGTTGCTATTCTAAGGGTTTCGTATTCATTCGTCTAGTCTGTTGGCTATAAAGCCTGGGTTCTTGCGGAGAAGCGCCACATTACAAGAACAACCAAAAGAATAGTGACGCAGGTGATCTGGATTGATTGTATCCAAGGTAATCTAGCATTGGCTGAGAGGTTGCTTAGGGGTGGTGGATGGCATCCATAGTTCTTGCTAACTGCGTATTCTTATTGTTTATCGACAGCCTGTCTAGGTATATACGTACTGTGTCAAGGTCTAAGCCAGTCCCATGTCCTTGTAGAAAGCATCGGTCTTTGGCTCCCGACCCAAGAACTCCGTCAACGTCGTCATCTCGTCCTGGCTGCCGCCCTTTTCCAACACCTGGTAGCGATAACGGCGGCCAGCCTTGGGGTCCATGGGGTTCGACTTGAAGACGGTGTAGAACATATCCGTTGAGTAAACTTGCGAGCTGCAAATCGTTAGCATCAGCCAAATAATTGAGGAGACTAGGGTTGCCATACCTGAGATATCCGTAGTATCCCGCATCGTATCCACCGATCAAATGGCCAAACGTGGCCTCGCCGTGACCCCATTCGTCGCCCAAGCCCAAAACCTCGGGTCCGTCCATCGTCGTGATCTGCTTCCGCAGCTGGTTGTACGTGGCCGAGATGGGCAGCTTCTCAATGTACTCGTGGCTCTCCGGCTCGTGCACAGTCATGTCGAAGATACCGAAGTGCAGCTGGCGCAGGTTGAACAACGCGTCGTTGACGTGCTTCGTGCGGATGAGGTTCTGGATCACCTCGTCGGGGATCTGCTCGGAGGGCTTGGAGTCATTGCCGGCCTGCTCCTGCCACGCGACCAGGTACTCGGGCGACAGGCTGGAGTAGTGCTTGCTGAGCGACTTGAGTTGGGACGGCGTCCAGCACCAGTTCTCCAGCATCTGACTGGGCGCCTCGACGAAGTCACGCACCGTATTAGTGCCGTGGAAGCGCGAGTAGATCGTCTTGGCCACAAGGTCGTGGATACCGTGGCCCAGCTCGTGGAACAACGTCACCACCTCATCGTGCTTCAGCAGACTCGGCTTCTTAGGCGTCGGCTTGGTGAAGTTGCACACCAGCGCCGTGGCGGGGTAGCGGCGGTTGCCCTCGGCGTCGATAAAGCCCGGCTGCAGGTTGAAGTTGGCGGCGTGGCCGTATTTGCCGTTGCGGGGGAACAGATCGAGGTAGAGATATCCCACGAATCCGCTGCCCTCGCCCTCGTCGTTCCAGACACTGAAGATCTGCACGTCCTCGTGCCAGACAATGTCGCTACCCTTGCCAGACGGTGCGATCTGCTCGCGGTCCTCGCCGGTGATCTCTACGAACACCAGGCCAAACAGCTCCTCGAAGATCTTCAGCATGCCCTCGATCGTCGTTTGCAGAGGGAAGTATTCGGCGATCTGCTGCTGGTTCAACGCAAAGTCCTTCTCCAGCATCAGCCGATCGTAGAAGCGGTGATCCCACAGGTAATAGCGGCCGTCGAAGGGCTCGCCACGGGCCTCCAGGTCATTTTTCTTGATCTCGAGAAGGTTCTGGATCTCCTTTTGGCCGCCGGCCGTCAGACGCTTGCGCAGGTCTCCCAGGAACGTGTCAACGGTCTCGGGGGTCTTGGCCATCTTGTCTTCGATGCGGAACGCGGCGTGGTTGGGGTATCCGAGCAGGCGCGCGGCCTCGTCGCGCAGGATGATCGACTCGCGGAAGAGCGGGGCGTTCTGGTTGCACTTGTTCTCGTTCTGGATCGCCACCGTCTTGCGAGTCTCAGCATTCTTGGCGTACTTCATCGTCGGGAAGAGGTCGGGGTACTTGAAGGTCAGCCAGAGCTTGCCTTCGTGCTCACCCTCTCCTTTCTTCAGACCGGACAGGACATCCTCCGGGACGCCGTCCAGCTGCTCGGGGGTGAACCAGAGCCCCTCGTTCTCCTCGTTCAGGTTCTTCTGGAACTCGATGCTGATCTGGGACAGGCGCTTCTTGATCTCCTTGAAGCGATCACGCTTGGGGCCGGCCGGGAGACCCAGGCCGTTGCGGATGAAATCCTTATGCTCCTTCTCCAGCAGACGGCGAGACTCGGGGTCTAGGGTCTCATTCTTGTTCAGCACAGCATCCACCAGCTTAAAGACGTCCTCGCGCATGGCGCTCTCGATGAAGAACTCATCCATCAGCTCTTCCGCCTTGGACGAGGCATCGCGCAACTCCTGCTCTGTCGAGACGGCCTGGTAGAAGCCGAGAATGTGCGACTCCAGGGCCATGACGTTCTCATCCTGGGCGAGGGGTTTTATGACGGAGGCAAACGCGGCGGTTTCGGGCTTGACGTTGGCCACGACGCCATCCTGGATCTTCCGCGAGGTCTCGACGAGGCGCTTGGCGTCGTCGACGATGGACTGGGCGGTTGCGGTAAAGACGGGCGGCGCCTGAGGGGGGCGGCGCAGGTGTTGAGGAGCCATGCTGGCGGTAGTCAAGGATCTGCGAAGATCGGTCAAAGCCGGATTGGAAACGGCAGCGGTCAGTCGCGGGCCACGGAAATGACCCAAGACTGAGGATAGTCGGAAGGTGGGGGTTGAGAGTCGAAGAGGGGGAGCCACGATGACGAAAAGAACGCCCAGGAGAAGGACGAAGAGGTGGAGATAAAAGGAGCGAGAGGTGGGAGAAGCTATGATGACGGAGGGGGGCTTGAGAGCAAGGAAAGAGGGGGGAAGTGGGGTAGTTGAAGCAGAATGAGTTGTTCAGAATCAGCTAGACTGGAATCATAAAGAAGAATGAGGATGAATGACGACGCGAGAGGCCAGGATGGTTGTTTGCCCTGTTTGCTTGTTTGTTTGACGGCCGAGCAAACAGTGCCCTGCGGGATCCTCAGGCAGCATCAGGCATCCGGCATTTAGCCCTAATCAACCAGAATATGAACTATGAGTTCCTAGACTGTTTCTCTTATATGTTACACTAATACACTAGATCAAGAATCTACCGATACTCAAAACAATATGCTTCCACTACTACCATTCCATTTCTCCGCCCAACTCTTCTCATTCTCCCCAAGATGGCCGAGAGAAAAAGGACTTCAGTAAAGCAGTCACGTTTTTAGCAGTCTCCGACACAAGGACTAGTCTCATTATTAGATATTCCTCTCCTTGCAGAACAAGCCCAGTCTTGGAACAGCGTCGCCTTAGCCAATGCAAGGGAGAAATGGTCATGAAAGTTGCGGGAAGAGGACAATCCCGACCCTGTTAGTACCCAGGCAACTGACGTGCCTCCTCGTCTCTTAGCTTCAATATATAATGCTGGTTGGGTGCCTTGGTGACAGTGAGCTCCAAGCTTGTGGGGCTCCGGACTAGTAGTAGCAAGTCTAATAGTTCAAAACACAGGAATCCAGTAACATGTAGAGGCGTATCGTCATTTCTATTGGCAGTGGTTCAAACCACGGTATGTTTTTGAAGTAATACAAACACAGATCTCAAATCCCCGCCTAACTCCAGCAACTCCTTACGAGTACAAAATAAGAATGCGAAATCAGAATCGATCGCCCAAGGTGCTGATGATCAAATAGTAACAAAAAATTAAAAAGGGGAGACAAGTCTATGCGGCATCCGCGGTGGGAATAGGCTCGGGAATTTTGGTGACCTGGTCGCCAGCACGGACGATGCGCTGACCGGTCTCGTCACGGACGTACTCGTTGGTACCCTCCTTCTGAGCCCGCTTCCAGATCTCAACCTCGCAACCGCCCCGGATCACACCAACCCGCATCGTCGACAGCAGGTTGTGGGCGGCGTTCGAGTGATAGTAGATACCGCCGTTGAACATGGCGGTGGCGTCCTTGCCGATGCCCGAGTTGATCATAGCCTTGCCACCGGGGTGATCCTTGATGAAGTCGGTCACGTCGTGCACCACGCCGGCAATGGCCACCAGGCCGCGGCCGTTCTTGGCCTGCTCGACGTAGTCATCCCATTCCATGACGGGTAGCTGGTCAAGGGGAACGCCCCAATCCAGACGGGCACGCTTTTGGTCGATCTTCTTCTGCAGCTGTTGCACGCGGCCCTTCTCGATCTCGTTGGCACGGAACTGCTTGAGGTCGTAGGCCAGTCCCAGCTGCTTCCAGATCCAGATGGTCCACTTGGTGGGGTCGTACTGGTGCCATTCGATGGCGTTGCGGTAGTCGGAGGGGAACTCGTGGTGGAAGTTATGATAGCCTTCGCCCAGGGTGACCAGGGCGGTGATCACGTGGTCACGGGGGGAGTTGCGGTCGTCAAAGGGCTGGTCACCGAGCCAGTGGGCCAGGGAGTTGACGCAGAAGGTGGCCTGCTGCACGAAGAAGATACGCAGGATACCGGCGTAGACGAAACCGCCCCACCAGTCACCCCAGCCCAGACCGGCCACCAGCATCGGCACGACCAGACCCATGGCGATGACGGTCTGGATATAGTTGCGGTGTTGCCAGACAACGACGGGGTCCTCGTTCAGGTCCGAGATGTCGGTGCGGCCGATCCGCTTGGGGTTCTGCTTCATGACCATCCAGCCGAGATGCGAGTAGAGAAGACCCTTCCGGACAGAGTAAGGGTCCTTGTCGGTGTCCGTATAGCGGTGGTGAGCACGGTGACCCCGAGCCCACCAACGGATGGAACCCTCAACGGCACCGCCACCGACGGCAGCCAGCCAGATACGCAGGGGAAGACGAGCCGAGTAAGAGCAGTGAGCCCACAGACGGTGGTATCCTGAAAGATGTTGTTAGTTCCCCGCCTTAACACGACGTTGTCCAAGTGTACCTACCTGCGGTAATACCCAATCCGGTGAAGAAGTAGTAGATGACAGCCCAGATGGCCGTCTTGAGCTGTAGGGGCACCCAGAGAGCCTGGATACATCCGTACAAGGGGATGCCGATGATGAACGTTACGTTCAGCCAGTTGATGTGTTTGTACCAGTTCTGGCGGGTCATCTTGGTGTCGGCAATGTGCACCTTCTTGGTGTCACCTCCGGCGCGAGGCCGGGGAGCAGCATCCGCCGGCTTAGTCGACATGATGCCGGGAGATTGAATGAAGTATAGAACGGTTTTTTCCCTTGGAGCTCGCCGCTCTTCCGTGACGGGAGGGTAGAGACTGGGGAGGTGCAATTGAAAGGGAGTTTTTTTTTACGGGCACCCCAGACGAAAAGGAGATGTTTTAAGAAGGCGTGGACTGGGGGAAGGAGGGAGGCAAGGTATAGAGGGTTTAAAAGCCAGACGGGGGAGGCGGCAAACAATTTGCAGCGGGACGAGGATCCGACGAGGAACCGGGTGGGCCGCAAGGACAAAGGATGCAAGCGGATTGGCAGACGGGCGGAGCGGCGGTCCACCAAACGGATGACGGTTGGGAAGAATAATGGGGAAGAGTAGATAATCATCAGCGAGTGAGTGAGCAGGTGAATGAATGAATGACGGGTTGGGCGGGCTTATAACTCGTCCATCGGAAGGCGATAGAGTGATCGATCAGAAGATCCCGAGGTAGGAGGAATCATCTCAACAAGAAGGGAGATCCCAGGAGGAAAACATTCTGGCAGGGGCATGCCTAGGCTGACTCTGACTTGGGGGAGGCAGCGTGTTGAAGGTTGAAGGTTGAAGGTACCGGCCGCGTCCTCCATGGACTGGACACCTTAGGCAGGCGGCCTTGTTGGGCCCGCCCAGACCCCCGGGGGTTGCCTGCCAATCAGGGGCGTTGTTTTATCTGTTGAATCCCCAACGTTTTGGCGGCCCCTGCAGGCGGTGAGGACTTATGGGGTGTCTTATTGGGCCGTGTTCGGGCGGGTGGATACGGCAACCGATCTGGAATTTGCATGCGTAATATTAATAATGCACGGAATTATGATTATGCACCAGCTTAACCCGATTCAGGAGTTGTGCTCATAATCCCTCCTCTTGCACGCCACCCGGGGAAACCTGGAAACCTGGAGAATCGGGCAGTCTTTTTCACTTTCGCTTCTGACTTTGCTTCACCTCCGGGTACTCTGTAGTGGAGGAACGGACAGCCTCTGGACCAGCCCTACGCCAGGGGTTTGCCTTTGCCAGTTGCCACTCGCCACCGGGGCTTTGTTGTCCTGGTCCACCAAATTACCAACGCGGAATCCTGGATCCTGATTCCTGCATTCCTTGTGTTCCCTCTGGCCCTCGGGAAACTTCTCGACGTTGCACTCACCCGATGCTTGACTCCGCTTGAGGCACTCCCGGGACGAAGTATGCTGACGCCTCAGGCAGGCGCCTCCTATGTAAGCCATCACATGATCTTCAAGCACTCAGGTATCCCGACCTCCTGGATATGTCGCGTGAGTGTGACGATGGTTGTCCAGCAGTGCTGACTGCTTCAAACTTTCATAGGATAGATACCATCTGGTGTCTACTGCTTATTGTAATTTTGAGCCATCCGACATGTCTATACCACTCTGTAGGGAAAGTGTACAATCCAACGCGATCACGCGTTACTCTTCATCCGATATAACCAGCTGAGAAGTGGTTGATTAAAACCACCGACATCCGAATTCTCCATCCCCATCACAAGCATCGACAGATTCAAACACTCCTGGTGTCTGTGACTGTCTACTATACTAGTTACTACTAGTACTATGGTTGTTCCTGGCGTCCCGTGACCCACCGCGCTAACCCATACGGAGCATCGAGGAAACGTGACTTCCCCAGCTCTTCTTCTCCAACCCAACTACATCCATCCATGTGGATATGAGAATGGATGTCCTCCCTCGACCCCAATCTATAAGACGCCTAGATTCCCATGCCCAGCGCTCGACCGACGTCTCCCTAGCCCTCGCGTCGGCTACTCGCTATCAGGTCTTCGGCGGTGCCCGCTATGGTCGCTGATAAGCATCCGGGCGTCCTTTTAGTTACCTAGCGGCGACTGTCAGCAAGCCTTCTTATCGCTGACTCCACCGTCCGACGCCAAGGAGCGAGCTCTCGATATTGGTTCCGGGGTCTAGACGACCTCGTTGGCCTATCACCATGGCGTCTGCCACGCTAGCCGGCCTTTGGGAATACCGTGCGAGGCTCGAGAGATAACAAACCCCCAGCCTGTCCGACCCAAAAAAAAACCGAAAAGAAATCGCATTATTCGATTGATTCACGCATCTTGATTGTCGCTGATAATCTTATCCCGATTCCTCATGTTCGCTCCGATGTCTGCCAGCATATCTCCTTTAAATCTTGCAATGCATTTCTCCTAGTCTCCTAGATCTCATGCTCAAATTTCCCAATTTCCCCGCATTCCATCCGGATTCGTTGGTCCAGTCGTTCGCCGCTTGGGTTGCCACGGGTTTACGATCCTGCTTACCCTGAGGGGGTTCCTGCTCGACAACATTAACCCCCTTCCATTTTGTTGTTTGTGAATTCTTCCTTTACCATCATATTCCTGCCAAAATGGACGGTCCTGATCAGATCGGTCCTGACCTTCGTCCCCGGCGGACCATGGCCGATCACACTCGAAGACTCGTCAAGAAATTTACTACCAGGTAATTCTGTCCCGATACGTCGAACTCCCGGAAGGGACCTAACGCGGCGTTAGAGAGGGGTTGATTGGGGATTATGACTACGCCTATCTGTTCACACCTCAGATTCCCTTCGTGAGCAAGACCAGGCGAACGGCTCCCTTTTTCGGCTTGGAGGATCGAGTCCCCGTGCTATTGGCTCTCATTCTTGGTTTGCAGCATGCCTTGGCAATGTTGGCAGGAGGTGAGATCGCTATCATCATCCTACTTGTACATACAATTGACACGGCCTTCCAGTGATCGCTCCTCCGATTCTCCTGGGTGGCTCGGCCGGCGCCAACTTCTCCGGCGACGATTATCAATATCTAGTCTCGACGTCTCTGATCGTCTCCGGCCTCCTGTCCGCCGTGCAAATGACTCGCTTCCATATATACAAAACGCGGTACTATGTTGGCACTGGTTTGATCTCGGTGGTGGGCACTTCGTTTGCCACCATCACGGTCGCAACGGGCACCTTCAATCAGATGTACAGCTCCGGCTATTGCCCGGTGGATGGCCAGGGTAACCGCTTGGCCTGTCCTAAAGGCTACGGAGCCTTGTTGGGCACTTCGTGTCTATGCTCCTTGCTGGAGATCGGGCTGTCGTTCATGAGTACCCGAATCCTGAAGCGAATCTTCCCCCCTCTGGTGACGGGACCGACTGTCTTGCTCATTGGCGCCAGTCTCATCGAGAGCGGCATGAAGGACTGGGCTGGTGGATCGGGAAGCTGTGGCAGCGACCCGTCCGCTCGAGCCTTGTGCCCCAGCGCGGATGCGCCGCACGCCCTTCCCTGGGGTAGCGCCGAGTTCATCGGCCTCGGGTTCCTGGTCTTCTTGACCATCATCCTCTGCGAGCGCTTCGGCTCGCCTATCATGAAATCGTGCGCCGTCGTCCTCGGTCTGCTGGTCGGATGCATCGTGGCGGCGGCCTGCGGCTACTTCGACCGATCGAGTATCGACGCGGCGCCCGTCGTCTCCTTCATCTGGGTGCGGACGTTCCCCCTTGTCATCTACCCGCCACTCATCCTGCCGCTACTGGCTGTATATATTGTCATTATGATGGAATCCATCGGCGACATCACGGCGACGTGCGACGTGTCGCAGCTTGAGGTCGAAGGCGCTACGTTCGACTCGCGCATCCAGGGCGGCGTCCTCGGCAACGGTTTCACTTGTCTGCTGGCTGGGCTTTGCACCATCACGCCGATGTCCGTATTCGCGCAGAACAACGGCGTCATCGCGCTGACCAAGTGTGCCAACCGCAAGGCCGGCTACGCCTGCTGCTTCTTCCTCGTGGTCATGGGCATCTTCGCCAAATTCGCGGCCGCCCTCGTCGCCATCCCCAGCTCCGTCCTCGGCGGCATGACCACGTTCTTGTTCTCGTCCGTGGCTGTCTCCGGCATCCGCATCATCTCCACCGTGCCCTTCACACGTCGCAACCGGTTCATCCTGACGGCCTCCTTCGCCATCGGCATGGCCGCCACCTTGGTGCCCGAGTGGTTCCAGTTCTTCTTTACATATAGCGGCGACAACCACGCCTTGCAGGGGTTGCTGGATGCGGTGGTACTCGTCATGACAAATGGATTTGCGGTGACATCTGTGCTGGGGCTGATCCTAAACCTGGTCATCCCGGAGGACCCGGCGGAGGAGACGCCCGTCGTGGATTCGAGGATCGCAGAGCCCGCAGAGTACAAAGGAAGCGAATCACATACCAAAGCCGATCCATCAGAAGAATCGCGTAGCGTTTAATTGGCAAGGGCTGTATAGAATGACTACGGTAATTACGTTATGTGCATGATATGTGGGATACGATAATGGACATGAATAGGAGGACGGAATAGGATACCCAACTTGACTACATACTTACTTTGACATTCATGCATTTATGCCATCAGACTAATAGACCTCAAAGATCTGCAATCAACCCAGACCAGTTAGCCAAAAGCCTCAAACCCTCCCCTCTGTCTCCGCCTTCCTCAACATCTCCTCTACAGTCATGAACTCCATCCCCTTGAAGAACTTCTCGTGCTGCTGCGCTGTCTTCTCCTCCGGACAGGCTGTCGCACCGCTCACGCCCCATTCTTCGATCTGGGCGATCGTCAGCTCGTGCTCGTCGCGGGGGGCTTCCAAAGAGCGGTTGATATCTTCCAGGGAACGGTGTGTTGTCGTGAAGGGACGGTCTGGATTGTCAGAACTCAACAGGAGGGAAGGGCTGGATTGGATGGAAGATGACATACCGTAGAACCGTTCCAGGATGTTGACCATCTCGTTGAACGTGCCTCGTTGGCCGGATATATAAGTTACCGGTTCCTGGATATCGTTACCTATTAACTAACCCTTTCTCTTCAAACACCAAACCTCACCCCAAACATAACCCCAAAAAAGAATGCCAATAAAAACGAAAGGGCAAAAAGAAACTCACCCACCCCTCACACCCCAACAACCTCACCACCCCCCTCGCGACATCCCTTCCACAAGTCCACGTCTGCACCTCCTCCCCCGTCCCTCTAACCACATACCTCCAAACCTCGTCTCGGGGATCCACCGGAAACTCGCCCTCCAGGAAGCTCATGTACGACCTCTCCGGCTTAAGGAAATACTCCATGAACCAGCCGAAGTTGAAACTCGTGTGCACGATCCCCTGGCTCTCGCTCTCGCGTAAGAGCGCGCGGAACGGCGCCCGCGTGCGTCCGTAGAACCGCGGGATGGAGGGGAAGTCGTCGATGTTGCCGGCCCAGTCGGAGGGGATGAAGCGTTTGCAGGTAGGGGAGGCGAGGCAGGCGGAGAGGAGGGTTTTGTGGAGAGGGAGATACAGAGGTTCTGGGGGGTTGAGGGTGGAGATGAGGGTTGTGGCGCCGGCGGTTGTTAGGATGGTGGTTAGTGAGGCGAGGGTGTAGTCGGTTTGGTGGTGGGTTATATTGCTTTTGTTTGAGGAAGAGGGAGAGGGAGAGGGAGGAGTCTGTAGGATGGATTAGTTGTGGTGGTCGATATTTGTTGTATTGATGAGAGTATACCTGACGGGTTAGCACGACGATGCTGAACCGGTCGTCTTTGCTGAGCTCTTCGATCAGATACCGGCCCAGATTGCCGCTTCCTCCGGCGAGGACGATGACCTGGTGTTCTGTAGTTGACGTGGACATGGTGAGTAGACTGGATGAGATGGTGCTTCGTGTGTATCAAGGTGTGCTGTCCGTTCCACATGTTAGGGTGCTTGGGTTATATAACAATCAAACATCAGCTTAAGTGCTGTGAAGTTGCATGTGGGATGTGACATGTGGCATAGAGTACGGAACGTCATTCGCTCAGACAGGCTGACTCCGGTTGCATGATGTATAGATAGTATGACAGAAGAGTCGTACAGCTTCAGGCGTACAGTCAATAGACCCAGTGCAGTGGCCTCACATTCTCAACTTGCAAATACATCTTTGCGGTTCTATAAGGTGCTAGTATCTAAGCAAAGGACAGAGGGCCAGTTATTTTAGGTCTGTGTGACAATATATTGTATTAGTATTAGTTGTTGACATCCTACTTTGTATTGTTTATTTCCAATCTGACTACTTCTGTCAGCATCAAATTTAGTCCAGCTTAGAGCCACAACGAACCTTCTCAATGGTTTGCCAAAAGGTTTATTCACCTGTAGTGCTGACACCCTCTTGGGAAACATTCCAGCCCTGTAATATAGCAGACTTTCCCCCTTTCCATTGCAAACCCAATGAATACATCTGTGTCCATCAGGAAATCCAGCTTGACAATGAAAATCAACCGGCTCCTCGTCCCCATCATGACCGTCCTCGGCCCCTCGCCATCAGAGGATGACCGTTATTCCCTCTTTACATTGTACGATAAACTCCTCCCAGCACCGAATATCCCTCTTTAACATGGTAAACGCATAAGCGGCGACTCGTATACATCGACGGAGTTCAACCCCTCGGGCATGCAGCCTTCGCTTGATAATCCAATGGGGAATCCCACTCTCGGTAATCCTATCCTATCTTTTTTTCCCCTATCATTATGTCCTCCTCTGGGCTCTGGTACAGCTGACATCTCTTTCCCACACAGGTAAAGGCACCACGGCTGGCGGCGTTAACTGGGTGGGATACTTGGCCACAGTCTACAACGCCTCGGCCGTCCTGAACTTCAATCTTGCGGTTTTCGGCGCCACGGTTGACAATTCAATCATTCACGGCGAACCAGTGGACTTGGTAGATCAGGTTTCGGGCCTTTTTTCGACCCATTACTGTTCCTCCTCTGAGCAGCCAGGTTGGAAGTCAGATACAGCCCTGTTTGCAATCTGGATTGGAATCAATGAGTCAGTCAGTCAGTCAGCATGAAAGAAAAGTCCTAGATATGCTGACTAGAAATCTGTCCTCAACCAGTGTTCAGGCGAGTTATATGAATAATGGCTTTTTAGGGACAACCTCTATCATCCTGCGGAGCTACTTCGAGCTCCTAGAGCAGCTGAACGATTGCGGAGCGCGCCAATTTATACTCCTGAATGTGCCGCCGACGACAAGGACGCCTAAGATTCTAGGTCATCAGGCGTGGAGAAGAGAAAGGCATCGAGAGGCGGTCGTTGAGTTCAATAACCAGCTGCAGGATATGGTCGTGGATTGGCAGATGGCACATTCCGATGTATGTTGTCTTCTCTGCTAACATGAGTACCTTTACTAAATTTGGTAACCATATTTTTAGTCTACGCTGAGGCTCTACGATACATGGTCTTTTATGACCACCATACTCGACAATCCTAGAGAATATGGATTTAGGGATAATAGCTGCATGGGGCAGGGTTGCGTCTGGTGGGACGACTATCATCCAACCTCGGCGATTCATCGTCTTTTGGCTGCTGATGTTGCCATGTATCTGAGGGAGACGAGTGTTTTGTAGCCACTATGCATTTGTCAGCTATATAGCTGATGGAGCATGCAGAGTTGATTGTCCGTTTCATATCTTCGGATTTGGAAAACACTTCGCTGATTTATGGCTGGGAAATGCTTGAATTACACGAATTATTTTTATTCTCTCGCACTATATAATTATAATCAAACTCCCTCGACCTTCTCCCCCGGCGCCAACATCTTGATATAGAAGTGTTCCCCGGTTTCAAGAACAGATACCTCATCACCAACAGACAGTGTAAATTCTACAGAGAAACCAATTAGCCCGGCTTACCACACCAAATTTAACACTTGCAAAGGAAAGAAACACAACAGAAGGATCACGGAATAACTCACCCTGAACGGCTGGAACAAGCTGCATCCCCAGCGCCGCATTCGTGTAATCCCCCGGATCAATGCAACGATACGACTTGAGCGTGCGATCGGGTTCATTGCGATGCCGAATGCCCGTGTCGGGGTCGACGTTGGGGAGCTTGCAGCGCATTGTACGACAGACGGTGTAGATCTCCACGCCAGATTCTGAAATACCTCCCTTTCGATCTTGCGATTGCGATATCTTACCAGGCGTTGGTGATATGCGGATCCGCTTCCACGCGTCTTCAACGAAGGCGTCCGGTCCCTGGACGACGATGTTCGCTCGGAACCGACGGATCGAGAGTCGCGGGATCGAGTCCGCGCATTTGGCAGCCACGTCTTGCACGCTGGCCAGGTTCAGTAGATGCAATGGGTAGGCGTCCGCGAAGCCGGTGACAGTCTGGAAACCGAGTTCGTCTTTGCGCGGCGCGCAGCGGAAGATCTCCCGATGGTGGGATGGGTGGACCCGGAAGAGGGTGAGCGGGCCTCGAGGGGACGACGAAGGGTCTTCTGGGTAAAGGAAATCGCGCAGTGAAGACGGGATATGCTGTGCGTAGTCGTAGGCAAAGGGCGTATCTTTCCAGACCTTGACCCGGGTAGAGGGATAAGCGCTTAGACGAGAGGAAGGGGGAGATAAGGGAACGCGGAAAGAGAGATCAGAGGGAATGAGGCCGAGAGAGATGGCTAGTTTGCGCAGATAAAAAGAAGCACCCCTGCTCGACGGACGTGGGTACCTGATAACCAGCACGCCCTGCGATCTCACCTCCTCGAGATCAGGATGGTAGTCGCGAGCTGTCGGGTCGGGGATCCAGATCTCAGGATGGATCAGCGCCAAACGACAGAATGGACCCTCGCGCATGGTGCGCACCCTCCAATGTGGGTTCACTGGACCTGAACTGCTGGCAGACCCTGGCTGAGGAGTCATATACTCGGCGAAGCAGAACTGTCGGTCATATTGTAGCCCGGTGGGGACAACGTCGGCGACATCTAGCTCGACACCAGCACAGCTTTTGATGGGATACGTAAAGAGGGCCTTTATGCGCCAGGCAGGACGCCCCTTTGCGTCGGTCTGGGGTACGCCCTGGCTGTACTTTGGGTCATATTCATCGCGAAGATTGCTGCGATCTGCGGAGAGGCCGAGTCGGCGACAGCCTTTGGGGGGGGCTGATTGAGAACGCAGATGAATAAGATAAAAGACGAGAATGGGGGCCAAAGGGAGAAGATACTTAATCCCCAGGACGATACTGTCCATTGGCGGAGTGTTGTGGAATGAATAGATGATTGATCCTCGGAGGCTGCAAAGGACAAAGTCACAAAGTGCCTAAAGAAGATCGAAAAAGCCGACGTCTTCGGCTCCACCTCCACCACGCTAAATCCACCTCCGCCATCAAAGAATCTCCTGCATCGATCCATCATCACAACTGCATATTCCCAACATGAAGGACCGGTAGAATACCAGAATCTGTGATCTAAATCATCCGATCGCTTCATACACCCAATCATGGACAGGCCCGACTTCCTCGGCCTGTCGAGCCAAGAACCACGTAAGTCTCTCTCTATCACTCTCCAAGACCATCTCTAACTACCTGGCAGATCGCGTGGTCTCGTTTCCAGCTTCGCAGTCGCTGTACGCGTCGACCGCGTCGGCCTCCACCGCCATCTCCACGGGCATCCCCCGTCTGGACGAGGCGCTGTGTCCGTCGTCGCCAGATGACTTGTCGTGTCTTGCAGGCACAGAGACCAAGGGGATCCCTGGAGGCCATGTCACAGAGGTCTTTGGGCCTCCAGGTGTCGGGAAGACCACTCTTGCGTATGCTCTTCCCCGTGTTTCTCCACTGGAACCAACTGACACGATCCACTACGTTAGCCTCGGCGTCGCGTCGAACGCTCTCCGAGCAGGAGGAAAGGTCGTCTGGATCGGTAATCCCAGCCCATCCAACTACCTGACAGCAGACTGACATCCCCAGATACGGGCTCTCCCCTTCCCAGACCTCGACTACGAGACTTCCTAGCCTCTACCCCCCCTTCATCCCCAAACCGAACCCAATCCCCCTCTAACCCTGCCCCCGACCTCTCCCAAAACCTCCTCTACATCCAAGCCCGCACCCTCCCTCACCTGCTCTCCCTCCTCCACCACCCTCCCCCCTCCTTCCCCCCTCCAAACACAACCCTCCTCGTCATCGACACCATCTCCTCCCCCTTCCAACCGTACTACCCAGCCCCGTCGGACCTCAAATCCCGCCTCTCATCCACCCGCACCGACAAATCGCAGCTCTCCTGGCTCCTGAACCGCAAATGGAACGTCACCAGCGATCTCGCCACCCAGTTGTCCAAGCTCGCCGCGTCGAATCGCATCGCCATCCTCGCCCTCAACCAGATGCATACGCGCATCAAGGGCCTGCCGCGCGCGACTCTGACGCCGGTCCTGGCGGGCGGGGGATGGGAGGCGGGCGTGTTTGCTAGGGTGGGGCTTTATCGGGATTTTGTCCGGGGGGGTCCAGGTGGGATGGGGGTGGATGCTGGGGGAGAGGTTGAAGGGCAGGGGAGATTGAGAAGAGTGAGGTTTGCGGAGGTGATGAAGCGGAATGGGAGGGCTGTGTTGGTTAGGAGGGAGGAGGATACGGTGGTGCCGTTTTTGATTGAGATGGTTAGTCCCCCCATATTACTTTCTTTCTTTTTATGATATCTGGCACGCAGATTTCATTCATCGATAAGATAACACTGACTGGGTACAGGACGGACTACACGCATTAGATGAACCTGGTCCCTCTCATCCAGTTCCAATGGCAATGGTGCCGAAGACAAATGAGACGCAGAAGCTTGCTTTGGAGGTAGAACCAACGCTAGCATCGGAATTAGAACAAAGCGAGGAACAAGACCTGTCACAAGAATGTGAATCAACCAAACCATCACAGTTCGAACCAGAGCAGGAACTCAAGCCTGAACTTGAGCCCGTGCCCAAGTCACAGCGAGATATACAGCAAATACCTCAGCCAAAGACAGAGCTACAGCAAGAGCAAGCGCAACCTCCAGAACAAGAAACAGACCCTGACACTCTCGATCCCACAGCGCGGAAACGAAAAGTCGACGAAATTGCAGACAGCCAGGACGAAGACGATTCGGACGGGGAGTTCGGATGGAATGAAAACGATGATGCGGGCCTATTAGAAAGGGACTGATCAAAGCTGAATGACACAGTATTATTACGCCGTAAGGCAACTAGCTAATTATATATTAGTTATATCGGTGGATGTTCGTATATACTATTTTAATTCTTGAGATCATGAATCGTCGACATCCGAATACTTAAAGATTAAGCCTCATCAGGCACCGCTGCTTCCTGCACGTCTCTTAACCCACGTCGAAACTTTCGTCGTCGTCAAGATCTTTCCATTCGCCAGTCTTCGAGGAACGGGCTTTTCTTGTCGGGATGGCCCACACGTAAGAGCATCGGCCACCGTGCAGAACGTCATATTCCGCGCCAGTCTGGACGGCTCGGGTACCGTCAATGAGCCATGCTCTGCATCCAACGAGTTTAGCTGCATTACATTGTCGAACGACGGCGGCTGTTGGTGGCTATGGACCAGATCGACGAGCTTGCCGAGAACAGCAAACTCCAGTTTGAGCTTTATACTGTAGATGGCGCCTTTTAGCGTTATCTGGATGGCGTAGTAGTTGGCGTACTCCAGACCCAGTAGCATCAAGTCCATCACAAACATCAACACGTTGATCCCCACAAGCTGGTGCAAGATCTTTCGTTTGGAGCGCTCCGACCCCAGCCGAAGCATCTTGACCGTTTCCCACACGTAGAGGGCCGAGATGGTCACCTCTTGGATCGTGAAGCCGGTCAACTGCACTTTCTCCATGATGTTGTAGGCCTTCACGAAGAGCTGCGATGGGTTGTCGACATTCGACCCGTACGTCAAGATAGTCGTGGGCACGTGGAGAAAGAATATGTTCGAAATTATCATGCAGAGGACGCGTCGAAGGATGCGTTCGTCGCGGATGACCAGGTGCAGACGCGAGTAGAGGACGAAGGATTGGCCCGTAACCATGGTCCACCAGCCGATGCTGAGCATGGTAACGGACAGGAAAGAGGTGGCGCCGGTGAAGAATTTCAACAGGAATCCTAACGAATATGGGACCACTCCCACGCAGCCTGAGAGCAGCAAGCTCCAAAAATAAAGACCACTCCAGCGTCGGAAGGTCGACAGGACGAGCACCACCAGCTCCACCACGTTGTAGCAGGCAATCGAAATAAAGAGGAACAGCGTTGCTTTGATGCCATCTTTCCCATTCACAAGCACCCCAGATATTCCATCTAACGGGTCATGGGTCGATGCCATTGTTCTTTTCCCTGGGCGACCAATGTTGTGGAAATTAAAGTGGTATCGTTTATAAGGGGTTTGTTGTCATTCTGTTCCAATATTAGTAGGCGCCTGGCACAATCCCAGGGCAGTGTCAATTATTTAGAAACCACCTGAAAAGCAATACATACCATTCAAAACTGCCCCAATGTCGACCGTCCCCGCCCACAGCCAGTTTCAATGTGTCCTCGAAGGCAGAGCAGAAGACCACAGAAAAGCAAATGACACCACCGCACTCTGAAAGTGCGGTCGCATCCTTCCACTTAGCTCTTTGCCTGTCAGCCAGTAACCATGCTACGTTTCAAGTCAAACAAACGAGCCACTGCTCTGACAACGGAGGAAAACATTGACGGAAAGCAAACAGACAAAAGAGAAGGTGACAGAGACTGCAGCGGCGGCGGCGGCAGCAGCAGCAACAGCGCATTAATCAAAGAGCACAGAATTTTGACTGGAGCCTGCACACTGCAAACTAGAATGTTGGTGGTACAACCTCGCTTCCAGCTGTTCATGGGACCCTTCCCCTAATATAATAATAATGACCACGGCTGCGTCGCCCTAGCGTAGATCCCCCAGACCCAATCCATTTCTCGCATGGACCCGAGAGTGTCAGTATTTGGTATCAGATGCGAGCCACCAGGGATCTGGACTAGTCGAAACCGTCATGGACAAATTTAGGGGTCATGGTTACTGGTTGGGACTGTTGGTCGAACAACGGCTCGGGGAAGCACCGGCAAATTCAATTAAATTGGCGTCCCAAAAAAAACAAGGAAAACAAGAGGAAGCCAAGATAGTCCCGAGTGTCCCGTTCCTAGCGACCAAGAATGACTGTGACTGGGCTTCGCATTTCCCCTGACAAGTAAGGCCGGGTCATTGCGCGGCGAGAAGGTCGAAGGATCCGGGACCAAAGAAAACGCAATTTGACGTTGGGTTGGAAACGCAGAGTCGCAGCTGATGGGTTGCCGGTGTAACGAAGATGCGGTGACCCGCGCCTTTGAGCACGCCGAGCGAGACGGAGAGAAGGAAGAGGAAGGAGAAAGTTGTTTCCCTCCTGAGCGGCGTTCCGGCCTTTCTAGACCGCTGGTCACATGCTCTGCTTGCTCTCCATTACAATCACTTGTCTTCTTGGGTTTACATCTGGACTGCTTAGGCTGCGAACGCATGCACTCCCATGTCATATTTCTCTTTTATATTGCATATTGCAAAGCATTAAAGCAGAACGCCCTACTGTCTCCGAGTCTCGTCGCCCAGAACACCCCCTACGACCCATGTGCTAGCTGAAATGTGCCCGAGAACCTCGCAGACTCGAGAGATGTCTATTAACTAGAAGGCTCGTTGATTAACAAAAGTCCAAGCATGTATCAATCATAGGTTGGTCAGATAGTCCTCGATCTCCTCCTTGGTCAGCTTCCTGAATCGGGGGCCCCGAGACTCCTCGACGCCCTCGTAGCCAAGCAGATGGTCGGCAGGAGGGCCAACGATACCTAAAGCCAGTCAGTCAGGCATGTGCTTCATACAGCTACGAGCCGAAGTGAACTCACCCAGCTCTATCGTATCCGCGTTCATCTCGCCCTCGATCGTCTCCTTTAGCGTCAGAAGGGCGATGTGAATGGCATCTTCGAGCTCTAGGCCCTCCGTGTAACGCTTCTCGAGGAAGGTCTTCGCACTGGTGGCGTGCTTGCCGATGGCCGTGGCCTTCCATGGGTAGTAACTGCCGCTGGGGTCGACCTGGTACAAGCTGGGGCCACCCTTTAAGATACCGCCCGTCTTGCCCGTGGGCTTTCGAGACTCCGGATCCTCGTCCTCGCCCTTCGTCGCTTGCTCAGATTCGGGCTCGACGCCCTCATCCCAGCCGGCAATCAGCAGACTGACGCCATACGGTCGGACACCACCGGACTGCGTTGCCTCTTGCACCACCCGGGCCACGTCCTGCACCAGGATCCGGGTAGGGGGGTATTCGTTGTAGATGCGCTTGTAGCCGGTGTGGGACACCTTGCGGGCCTTGTCGACCAGCACGCGGTAGTCAGGACCCATGCCGGCATAGACCATGCCAATATCGGGGGTGATTAACGAGATCTTGGAGAGGGAGGGCGGGTCGATGAGCGGCGAGGACGACTTCTTTTCCGTAGCTAGAACGATGCCGTTCGTGGCTGGTCGTCGCAGAGAGGGAGAGGTCAGTAATTGCTCGAACCGCGCAAGGAAACCCGCATCGGACGTTTCACACCTTTGATTCCGAGGGCCGTCACCCCCGAGTTCACGGCGTTCAAGGCATATTCTGCAAACGAATCAGTATTCCTATTCCATGACCGATGAAGCATGGGGCGTTACCGATCTGAACCAGCTTTCCACTGCGGGCCAATGTTAGCTACACGTAGGTCCCATCTGTCTGCGGGAAGCTCATCTTACCTGGGGGAGAAGGTGGTCAGGGAGAACGAATAACGGTCGGCCATGGAGACGTCTGTTTACCTCCAGAAGCTCTAGAGGGCAAATGTAAATAGGGAGGGAGATGGACAGGAGAGGATGGAAGGCAAATCAGGAGGGTGGGGAATGCAAGTTGAAGCTTCCCTCTGAGAAGGCGACAGGATGTTGACGCAGTTGCTCCATGCCAAGCCGCGTCTCGGGCGGTGACGCTAGGCGAGCGGCTAGCCTCGTTTCGCCGCGCTTCCGTCTCTCTCTTTCTCGCTCCTCTCCACAACCGCTTTAAAGACTTTTCCCTCTTCTTTCCCTCCGCTCCTCTGCATGGATTTTCTCTTCCATCTTTCCCTCTGTATTTACTCACCCTCTCCGAACACATAGTCTTCCTGTCTATGTTTACCGGGTCGCAGGTAGACCTCGGGAGCTATATTATGACCGCCTCCTTTGAACACGTCATTGGACAAAATGGACAGCCACAATAATGAGCCACGCTGGCGGTGGCCTGGAAGCTCACTCGGCACAGAGGAGCAATCGGAAGACTCTCACAGTGCCCATGATGCGGGTGCTCCTCCACCAGAAGCTTCTCAGAGGCATTACCCGCCTCGTGTTTGCCGCATCTGCCTGGAAACCGTGCTGCCTACGCTCCACCCTCCTGCGGAAAACGTCCCAGGCTTCCTCCAAGGCCAACCCCGAGTTGTATATGAGTCGGAGGATCCGGAACTTGGCCGCCTGCTTCGCCCGTGTAAATGCAAGGGCTCCTCGCGATACGTCCATGAGGGTTGTCTGCAGTCCTGGCGACACGCGGATCCGGGCTATGGCAAGAGAAACTACTGGCAATGTCCCACTTGTGGCTTCCAGTATCGTCTCGAGCGTCTCACCTGGGCACGTTGGATCAGTAGTTCTTTCGCACAGTTTGGATTGACATTGAGCATTTTGATTTTCACCATCTTTTGCCTTGGTTTTGTTGCTGACCCCATCATTAACCTTTACGTGGACCCAATGGAAACCCTGTACTATTCGGAGTTTTGGGACCCGACAGTCTCCGACGTGCTACCGACTGACCGAGGTCCTTCCTGGTTCGAGCATTTTTTCAAGGGGCTGGCCTCTTTGGGTGTGCTCTCCTTCATCAAAGCTATATTTGCCCTCTCGCCATGGCAGTGGTGGAACCTTCGCAGCTCTGGAGTTGTCAGTGGAGGTAGAAACACTGGTAGGAGCCGGGCCGCGTCTGTGAGCTGGATAGTCATCCTGATCGGCGTCATGACCTTTCTTTGGGTAAGAAGCCTACCGTCCAGTCCTGTTGGCGATACATGCTAATCATGCTGCAGGCTGTATACAAAGGCGTAAGGAACTGGAGTCGGAAGACGCTGGAAAAGGCTGGGGAACGAGTCATGGATGTTCCGTTGCCCGACGATGATGACGGCGATACGCCAAGCGACGGGACCGAACCACGTAGGAAGGATGATTGATGATCTATCTAGGGCCTGGCCTGCAGATTGCGAATCCTCGATCTCGGTTTTTTGAACGGCAGCCCTGAACTCCGTCGCACTACTTTGAGTTGTCACGCTCCTGCCAATGACGTGCCGATTAGTCACTGTGCGAAGAACGATTAGGCTCTCATAACCTCTGGGCATTGTCTGAGAAGTTGAATGGTTGGAAGAAACGTTTTGTTTCTTCCTTTTCGTTCTCCTTTATTCACCAGGCATGTCCTCAGGGAGAGCCTTCTACAACTCGATCCAAATAGGCGTTTCAAATAGTGAACGTTTTCGATTGAGGTGCAGTACATACATATTTCTCAAATAGTTTAATATTAATTTTGTTTATCAAGACTTTTCCTGCACTAATATTGACAGATCCACGGACGTATTGTATGATCGTATGATGCAAGCCTATATATCCTTGCTGAGTTTCGCCATCCTGGCTGTACTATCATTGATGAGCTTTGCCATTCCAGCCTTGAGCTAGACCATGAAATCTTGCATTCTTCCTTGATACATGTAATATCTGCCTGTTCTAATGCCCATTTCTATAGTTCCAAGACCGGCAAATGTACCATTGATAACGCCGTGTTGGCCGCAGCCATGCGTGATTGATAATTCCAACACTAAGCTGCATTCAGGGAGTAATTCGCAACATCTACAGGGTACACAGACATCCGATACATTCGGAAAGGATGATGGGATGCTGCTTGCTCTGGTATTTCGATTGTCTGTCCATTATATCTAATATTTGCCAGGTAAACACAACACGAAGCAGTGAATGCATTCACGCCTCCTATCACAGTGACAGCTACCCCACGTTCTGTTAACATATTCACTCGATGAGGATCTTTGGTACGCTAGGGCTAGCGCAGGTATCTATGGCGGTTCCCCAGTGGACGCTGAAGAAGCTCCTTGGGAGCAGCTGTTATACATTCGAGAGCTAGTACTGGAATTCACCGTTCTGCGGTGTAAACAGAACGCTCACCTCGTGCACTCCGCCGCTGTTTATCCTGATTCCTCCTCTTCCTCACCTCTCAACACATCTTCTCGCCTCCTATCCCGCTCGTTTCCTTGCTCCTCTACCTCCTCTACCTGCACCTCTACACCCATCTACCCTTCTTGTTTGTCCAGATCAATCTCATTTGGTTTCTTTGCTTGTATTCAGAGTATTGGTTTTCTCTGGTTGTATCTCACTGGTTTTGTGTTCAATCCCTCTTGGTTGAAAGGTCACATTTCACATATCGTCACTCAGGATGTCGTCCAGCAACAACACTGTCCCTCCAGATGTTGCAGCCAGACAACATCTGGACCGTATTATCCAAGAAGGCCAGGCACGTCGTGGAAGAAGGTTCAACCTGCCTGATCTGCATGCATTCTTTCACAAGCGCTCTGTTGAAAGGCGGCGCCCAGCTGAAGAGGAGTACGACCCAGACGTCGCGAGCTCGTCCGCCCACCATTCTCAAGAAGCAGATATCCTCGACGGCGCCGACACCCCTGAGTTCAGCCTTTTTGGACACATCTACCCTGACATCCCTGATAGTGACTCCGATTCTTCTACAGGAGAATATTACATGGCAGAGCTCCCCCATGAAGTTGCTCCTGGTGAATTTACTCCTGTGCTGCCTAACACTGAACCCATAGATGTAGGCCCTGCTGCACAAGGTACTGCTGGCAGTGATCCAACCAGTGTGCCTACCACTACAGAAGCTTCTGTCGTCGATAACTCCACTGCATCTATACCTGCTTCTGAATCTACCGAGTGGCTGCTGTTTGATCTTGGCCCTGAAGAACCTCTCGGCCCCTCCAACCCTGAGGGTTACGACTCCGATTGGGAAAAGATGGTCATTGACGTTAACACTAGTGCAAATCAGGGCGCAGTGTCGACAGACCAGCAGGGCACAACCGTGAGTCTCAGATCCCTTGAACACACCGGGGTCTTTCTTCTTCTTGCCTTCCTCTTATCACTGACCAGCCTCGTTCGCAGACTTCTCTCTGCTCCCACCTCTCCCTGGAGAGACAAACCTTCCTCCACGCAGAACCTGATCTCTCGCCCAGTGAACCTTTCCCTGAATACTGCGAGCCATTTGAGGGTGACGCTTCCCAGGCCCACGAAGAGATCGAACAAGCTTACTCTTACGCACTCTCCAAGGTCGCTGAAGAAAGCATCCGCTCCGAAGAGATGTCACATAGACACCCCATCATGGTTCCCATGGCGGCTTGCGGTCCTCATCCTCCTAACACCGCTTTTCCCCATGTCAAACCCGAGTTCCGTCCTCAGCAGGGCCCATCTGCCTGGCCTAGAACTCCTGCTCGTCCTCGCAACCCTCCTCGCTTCGTTCCGGCCGGCAACACTCCCACCCGTGCCCGCTACCCGGCTCAGAGCCCCCCGAGCAATCCCACCGTCGTGAGTCATTCCATGCGCTCGAGCGAGGCCTTAGAGCATGCATCCTCTTCTACCACTTCCCCGCGGCCCAACGACCCTGCCTCAGTGACCAAGAGACTGACTCAGGAAGCTGTTCGTGTTGGTCGCCTGGCTACGGCCGACAAGAAGAACGTGGCTTTCCATGCGATGACCGAGATGCTGCTCGATTCCGAGATCAACGACGAGCTGCGAAGCAGGTTCAGCGCCTTGTCCAACGACGTGCTTCGTTTGGAACTCGACATCTTTCAGACCCTCGAAGCTTCGACCGGCAACTTCCTTAGCCCCACGACCATCACGTTAATCACTCCCATCGCTAACGCCTTCATCGACTATCTCGGATTCCTCGACCAGACCCTCCAGAAGGAGGCTCGCGATGCCCAGGCCGTGAAAGCCGCCGTCGTCAACGCTTCCGCTGACCGCACTGGCTCTGCTGAGACGCGATTCCGTAACATGATCCGGCCTATCTTGAGGTACGTTAACTCAACCCCCGAAGACGAAGCCCAGCTAACAAGAAAACCTCAGAAACCTGAAGCGTCCTCGTCCCTCCGAGCATCGCCTGCTGCATATCTTCATCGACCTGTTCGACTCCTACGTGTACAGCGACTTCTTGAGCATCTACAACTACATGGTTATCCATGACACCGCCCTGTACGACGAGCGCATGGCCGTCTCCCACCTGCTGATTTCGATCTGGTGCGTCCTGCAGCGGACAGTCGGGAACTACAAGGCCATCATGATGGTCAATGATGAACTAAAGTCCCAGTTCATCAGTCCTGCTATGGGCACGGTCGCCAACTACAAGGCGATCTGGGACGACGAGAATGCCATCTACCAGCGGGAGGTAGATGGAGGCCTCCGCTACGGGGGGGTGTAAAGGGGGGATGTTTTTCCTTTGTTTATATTCTTATATTTATATTTTTTATATTTTCTTTTTTAAATGTTGACTGAAGTGTCCTTCGGAACAACACCGCAAAAACAAAAACAAAAACAAAAAAAAACTTGTAAAATAAAAAACACACACAAAAAAAATAAAAAATCTGTATGTGTTGCCACAAGTGTTCTTGATCTGACGAACGTAGAGGTACACCTTTACCCATATCTAGGCTCTAGACGAGATGATCTACAACCCCTGATTAGTTCAAACCAACTTAATGTATGTCTACAGTCCAAGTCAGGCAAACTATATTCTATATTGGGTTTCGTTGACGGTCACAAAGAACCAAATCCCCCATCATCAAGGCATTGAACCCTGTAAGAGGCAGCCTCACCCACTGCACAGAGTCCAGATGTCCTCCAACCTCAGCCACCTCCTCCACCTATTTGCCACTCGCCTGGATATAGAGAGACTGGGCATTCCACAGTCCATCCTGGCATGGATACTCGCCTCGTATCTGTACGGCTTCAGCTCTGGGTGAGACTAAGAGGTGGCGGCTGAAGAACGCCACGAGGAACACCTTGGTGCCATGCAATTGTAGGAATGGTAAACAGCGGACCTGTGGATTCCTGTATGCAGCTGCTAAATACCTCTAACCTAACAGGTTCAGAGGGGTGCTACTATTACGTCACGTCATATTATCATCACCGCCCATCCGCCCCTTTAAGTATGGATATTCCTCTGGTGGATCGGATACTCCTCTATCCAAGGCCACTGTGGAGAAGCGCCAAGCTACCTACGTTAGCAAGCCTTCGCGAGAAGCAATCCTCAACAGTTCATGAGTCTCTTCGTGGATTGCCCGAGTTATTTGGCTATTCAAATGTATATAGAAATGAAGATTTTTTTAGGGGGGGTTGAATGAAGTTTTTTGGTATTGATTTATTGATTACCGAGGTTGGATTAACAGCCAACCAGCCCGAGCCTGTTTTCAATGCAATTAGGAATACGATGTAGAGGGTGCGACAATAAAAATTTTTAAGCTATAGGCTTGTCATTTCAGAAACCTTCTCCAATATTGATCTGGGAAGGTTCTAGGCCCTTGGGGTAGTGTCCGACTACGTTGTGGCTTGGTGCTAGTTGCTAAAGATGGCCTCCCGTCCCCCGTTGCGACGTGGCGCACAACAATCTGGCTTGGAGATGGGCCGGTGTGGAGTCCGTGCTAATATCTAGGTATACGGGTCTACCCAGCGGTCCGTAGGTAACCGGCCCCCGTTTTGTTGTATAGAGGAAAACCCAATCTGATCTAGCCCTACTCTCAGAGTAGGTTGTTTCCGGAACGGGACCAGATTTCATTAGAGAGACTACATTATTGGGAAGCGTAGGCGAGAAGCAATCCTCAACAGATCCCCATGTGGCAACCAAAAGAGCTATACCCGAGCTAACATACCAAGACTTTTACACGACTGGGTGACGAAATGTTGTCAGGATGCTAGTGAGGCAAGCGAGGCCTGCGGAAGTATAAGTACCATCATCTGCCCAGGCCAATATTGCTGCTGGTATCCAACGTCGAGGACCGGTTTTCTATTACGCAGCACACCTTGATCTCTCGACAATATGCGTGTCCCTCTCCTTGCTCTGGGTTGTCTTCCCTTTGCCCTGGCGGAATCGGTACGTGAGATCCCCGAGCCTTGGGGCTTCATGTCGTCTAATAGATTACCTAGTTCTTTACCGAGCTTGAAGACATCGCCTACTCCGTCGTCGAGTACATCCCATTTGTCGGCACCGTATACTCTCTCGAACGAGCCGCTACTGCGTACAGCGAGCTCGACTGGAAACACCACTGGGAGTCCGTCGCCAATTTCCTTGAGAGCTCCATCCGCGATGTCGTTCTCGTGAGCGAGATTGCTGAACCAACCGAAGTTGCCCTTCTGCATACATTTGCTGAGTCGTTCACCGATAAGATGGTTGATATCTACACTGAGAACAAGCATGAAGTCAGCACTAGCAAGCAGTTGGATCGGAGACGCGGACAAGTTATTATCGCCGATAGGTCTAGGGGCCAGCTCAAGAGCAAAGTCTTTGAGGGCCAAGCAAAGGGCGTACATTATTTTCACAATGCCAAGTTTAAGGGTAGGATCACACATGCCCTATATGCCCCGAATGGCGAGGATATTCATCTTAACATTCCGCACGGATTGTACAACGGCGCACGAGTAACCTTCTCATGGAGATGGACACGGGACGCTTATGGAAGAGAGGGAAAGGCTGAGGCTACATTGGGTTATATCCAACTGACACCCGGCACACCTACGCGGTTCGGCTTGTCTAGTCGCAAGGGGGCTGGATGGGAAGGTTATGACTTCTGGGGCACCATCAACTCTAAGAACGAAATTCGAGCTACAACTCGTATCGCGGGTACAGAAACTGATATTACCTTCACAAGGGCACCGGGTACCTAAGGTTGGAGGTCGTCTTAGATGCCTCGGTATGAGGTTTTTCCCTGGTCAGGTTTTCCCCATGTCTTTGGCGCAAATGCGGGAGCTGTATAGGTGTACCTAGCCGTGGAGGAGGAGGATTGGTTTTGGCATATATCTACACCATCATGTATTAACAGGAGATTGAAGTGATAATTTAACACATGCTATGACTGAACCCTTACTTGATTGGAACCACTCCTAATGGTTGATTTTGCTGCTTAGCTAGAAGACTTCGGTCGGCGGAGATGAGGCAATTTTACCGCTATTCTATGTGTAAACTAGATACAGCGCTTTGAGATATATCCGGGACTGGGTGTCGGACGTTGCGGTGATTCTGTTAAACAGAGGAAGAAACGCAGCATCTACGGCTTGCATTGCTTTCCTTGAAGACTCACAGAATGGTTTGAATTCTGGAGCAGTCAAGTAGTAGTGTATGGCTTCTTCAGCTGCTGGGTGAGGGAGCATTAGCCCTGTATGAGGTGCCTTGCACACAGACTGGCGATAGCATGCTCTCAGGGCCCCGATGTCTGTTCCGATACAGCGGAGCGTGCTACTGGTGCGAGCAAGCTGTGGCAGGGTCACTTGCCCTAATTCGCAGCTGGATGCTGCCGATATCGGTCCTTGGATCAAATCCACGAATTCTTGGAAATCACCAGCCTCCACTGGTTGTGTCCCTATTCTCGGAGCAGATCAAGGAGCAACACTCTTGGTGTCCCAGCCGAATTGGCCCGGGACCGGGGCTTTCTTCTTGAGGTGAATGCCATAGCCTTCACAGGGCCCACGGCTTCGTAGGCAGTTATTGCAATGCGGTTTTGCCTCGTCGCCTTTTCGCATGGTGCTTTTTGCCAGTGATACAGCCCGTGCGCACCTTGAAAAGGCTTCTGCGGGTTGGTTTTGGCCTGGTGGAAGGCGTTTCAATCTGCCACTCGTATCAGGATCTGTGACTTACGTTGAGGGGACAGCAGGCAGTGTTCTCATGGTTATCGACTTACTTGTAGTGGTTAGGAGGGCATCGCATCTGATCGTCTCCGGGGTGGATCTCGGCTATGCCGCTTTGGGGGGAGTTACGAGGACCCATCAGGTGATAACTGAGAATTCAACACGTATTCCTCTTCTTCACCAAATCGTTTCCTTCATCTTGATCCGTTTGCTTACCTTCCATATGAGTGCATTCAAGGTCTGGGCACGCTGGCGGCCTCTCGGCCCAAATGATTCTCAAGATGGAGAACTCCGACGCGAGTTCGACCAGCATCGCGACAATGCAAAATCACGCATTTCAGTCACCTCGCCTGTCCCAACCACATCACGCTCGAGTCGCGAACAATCCTGGAAAAGCGGGTTCTCGTTCGACGGGGTCTTCCACCCTCAGGACAAGAACCGCGTGCTCTACGATCGTATCGTCGAACCGATCGTCCCGGAAGTGCTGCAGGGGAGGTGCTGTAACTTCTTCGCATACGGGCATTCGGGAAGCGGCAAAACCCATACCATGTTAGGTTACAACTTCGAACTCGATGATGAATTTGGTCTGTGCTTGGCAGCTGCGCGTCGGCTGACCGTTGAGCTTGCTGGCATCAACGCCCAGGATCCGGCCTACCGATTTGGCATTGGTCTGCGGATGTACGAACTGCGAAAGAACAGCGCGTTCGATCTACTCAATCACCGCAACGAGTGTTTTGTCCGCGAGGGCCCGGATCGACGGGTTTATATTCGGGGCGAAACGGAAATGCTGGAAGATGGGAAAGTCAGAGTCCGGCCAATTGTTACGAAAACGTGCTGGAGCTTCGAAGACCTGCAGCGGGAGCTCCAGGGAGGGTTGAAGCACCGTGCGACGGCAACTTCGACTGTGCATGATCAAAGCTCGCGCACGCATGCAGTTGTTGAAATGGAAATCATTACCGGCGACCTTCTGGATGCACGGGACGCCGTGGTGGAGCGGCAATCCGAGCTGGTGCCCGTTGGAAAACATGCCACCGACGTATATATCGAGGAGAACTCTCGTGCAATCATCCAGGGTGAAGATGGAAAGTACCTCCCGAATCCTGATTATACGCTGGACCAGCAACGCATTGATGCTGCGGAAGCAAAGAAGGCCGAGTTTGAAGCTCGTGTCAAAAAGGCGGAAGAGCACGAGGCTGAAGTGTTCGGCGCCACTGCTCGTGCTCATCAATGTATCGGCGGAAAGCTGGTCTTCGTGGACTTGGCCGGTGCAGAGTATTATTCTGGCAGCACTCCAACGGGGCTTAAACAGTCTGCCCAGGAGCGACAACAGGGGAGGCAGATCAACACAGACCTCCTCGCCTTGAAAGAAGTGATTCGAGCCAGGTCACTTGCTCGATCTTATATTCCGTACAGATCCTCTCCGTTGACTTTGGTGCTGCGTGAGCACTTCGAGGCATCCAATGACGCCCATTCATCGATGATTCTGACGGTCTCGCCGGGACCGGATCAATATGCGGCAACGATGAACACACTGAAATACGGGGATCTGGTCGGCTTAACAAATTAACATAAATATAACCGGTTAAAACCATTTTCTTTTGCAAGGAGAAATGATTGCCGATGTCCCCATGCGTAGTAAAGTGGCGAAGACCTTTGATATTTTGAAAGACATCTATCTTAATCAACTAGTATAGGTATAGTAATGAGTGATTTCTAAATCAGGTCGGAGGCACCACAAAAGGTCCAAATTGAAAGTAGTATTGGTTGTCGGTATCTCGCTCTACGACACTGTGCAGACAATGTCTATGTAGTTTCCGGAGTGTGTTGGTATATATTGCGTGTTTCCCCCTAGCTTAAGGACTGGGTGTGGGTTTTGATCGAATTATGACATTCTCACATTCTGCAAAGATAGCCACGAAGAGCCATTTTCGACTGCCGACGTCAGGCTATAAGAATGCCCTTCACGTTCTCGTCATCTCTCTTCTTTAACCCCTTGATCTATTCCGGCTTCTTCCTTACCTCCTCCAAGTCCATGGAAATCGGCAGGTTCTTTCTGTGGCAGGTTGATTCACCAACGAACAAGTAGACAGACATTTATTGTATTTCTAATCCAGAGACTCAAGTTACATACCGTAGAGAATAAACTAGGCTGTGCTATCGTGATACGGCCCCAGCTTGAACAACTTCTTTGCATTCTCCCGCCCAATCTTCAGCCGATCCGTCCCATTCAGCTCTGCATTATCAAACCATTCGCACGCATCTGAGAAAGTCTCGAACGGATAGTCAATCGAGAAGAGAATCCGATCGGACCCGACCTCCGCCATACAGAAGTTCAGGGTGGTGGTTGAGAAATGCCCCGACGTCGTGATCCAAATGTTCTCCGCAAAGTAGTCTCGGATCGTCTTTTTGCACGTCTCGCTCAGCCCTAATAGCTTCTTGCGGTCCTCAAACCAGTGGTTGATCCGCCACATGTCGAACGGCACATGTTCGCCCAGATGACCCATAATGACCTGGAGCTTGGGGTGTCGGTCAAAGACTCCGTTCGTCACCATCCCCAGGACGTGAAGGCTGACGCCGTGCGCGAAGCTCAAAGGTGGCCCGACGAGCCACTTCCGGTCAGCCCAGAGCTTCTCGTAGATGGTTCCAGTCGGGTTGCGAGGGTGCAGGTAGAAGGGAACGTCGAGGTCGGCGCAGGTCTGCCAGAAGATATCCCATTTTGGGTTGTCATAGAAGATCATGTCGTCCCCGTCGGGGCCAGCGCGTTGCGTGTCGTTCACAAGGGCGCCTTTGAAGCCGTATTTCTCGACGCAGCGACGCAGCTCGTCCGCGGCTTGTTTGGGGTCATGCATGGATAGCGTTCTAGAGATCCCCGGCCGGGCAGGGTCAGCGTGAGAGTGTGCAAACTCGATGTTGAACACTTACGCGAAAGCTCCGAACCGCGTCGGATTGGCGCGCACTTGCTCGGCAATGTAGTCGTTGATCTCGACAGCCAGCGCCTGTGCCTCTACCGGATCCCAAATGTCTTGGACGCCCGGCGCCGTGTACGAAAGGATCTGGTAGCCGACGCCATGCTTGTTGGCGTGCTCCACGCGGATCTTGTTGATGTCGGTGATTTCTTTGACGTGGGTTTCCACATCGGTAGAGAAAAGGCCTGCCCACCAGTGGGTCTTCTCTTCAAAACGGGGCAGCGCGAAGGCTTCCTCGAGAGCGATCTTTCCGAGCATAGCCGACGGATGGTTCTCGTCTTGTGTTGATGGGTTGAAAGTAGCAAAATTGGTCAATCGCAGAAGGAAGAGTGCTATGAGGAGCAGGGAGAGGAGTAAGCTTTATAGGATACTTCATAGACTTGTGCCGACTTCCGACCGGGTGTTGTAGTGAGTGATACACCAAGAGTTAGTTAGTTACAGTGTCAATATACTAAGCCCCAGATCCGAAGGTCCGAAGGAATTGCGGAGAAGTGGGACTCCCGGCGTCATGGCGGATCTTGATGGATGGTTCGAGCAATCATGGCCATGGGAGATCCGATCGGAGGTCTTGATCCGTCGGATGGCCGTTGACAGTGATTGATTGAAGACCGCGAGGATCCGACAGTCGCAGATGATCCGACAGACCCCGCATGTCATGTGTCAGGCTACAAGGCCAACTACATGGATGACTACTCCGTCCTTGCGTTCCCCCAGCCTTTCTTTGTTCTTCCTCCCACCTCCTCGCAGGAACCAAAATGCCCTTCAGTGAATGCAATCCTCGGCTGGGACCAGCCACCCCCTCCCCGTGACCTGACTGGGCTTTTGGCCATGGTCTGGAACACGAAGCGCAAGGCTGGCTCCTTTGTCTGTGTTTGCCCTTTTGCCCTGATGGCCCTCATGGCCCTGGCTGTTCTTCATGTACATGTGCGCCTGTGCCAATCAGGCCGTGCTGACATCGGGCACAAACGCCCCCGTCCTTGAGCAAACTTGCTGCAGAAACTGGTTCTGAAAATAGGAAAAAAGCAATTCTCACCCTAGAAAATGGCTGGAATTTCCATCTCTGCAGCCCACGGCTCCCTCCCGTCCCGGTGGCCTCCGGGGAAGGTTGCAAATTGACAGCCGGTTGCTAGTTAGGTCACGCAGCGTGCATCTTCGGCCTCGTCTGTCACACCTTTCACCGTGAGATTCCTTGTTCTGGGTGCCTCATGGTTGGCACTGCTCCATGGTCCCTTCCCTGGTACTCCTGGCCCACTAACGTGAATTCGTCCGTACTTTTATCAGGTGCCTCGGCTCTTCGGCTCTTTGTCGCAGCCTACCCTCTTTGTTGATATGTAAATCTACTTGGACACTGGTTGTATTGATACCTTGATCCCCGTTGCGGCCTTCCACAATTCTTCTTCGCCTGCGCAGAGGATTTCTAGTGTCTTCCTCCCCGCTCCTCACATGCCCTCTTGACTAGTGCAGTCTGTCAAGAATCTACTCCCCGGCTTCCAACCGGCGCTGATTCATTTACTTGCTTGTGTTACTGTCCATCCAGCCTTGCACTACCATCTTCTGCGCTCCATTCAGTCAGATCGGCGACCAACTCTCTAGATGTCTGGTAAGGACAAAATAGGGGTCTTCGGGGACCCAATCCCCGAGCATCACAATCTTGAATACGCTACGGATAAGGAGCATATCCTGCCGCGCCGCATCTTTGGCACTGCTGCGGAACGCGCTCGTCGCAATCTTAACGCAAAGTTGGCCAACCCTCTTGCGGGGTATAGCCATGAGGAACTGCGTAAGCAAGGTATTAGCTTTGCTATTACGCACCAAATTGGCGACGAAGAAGATATCCGTGCTTTTGCCATTGGTGCCGTCCTGGCGCAGACTCCAGAGAAGGTCACTAATCTCCCTAGCATGACGGCGGAGGAAGTAGCGTCTTTGCAAAAGGAATTTACCAATCGTTGGTCCCAGCCATGGACGATGTACATGGTGATCTTCCTGTGTTCGCTTTCGGCCGCCGTTCAGGGAATGGGTGCGTGTTTCAATCCGGCACAGTCTGTATCTTCGCGTAGGAGAGCGAGCAAACTAATTCCTTATTCTACCAGATGAAACGGTTGTCAATGGTGCGCAGATCTTTTACAAGCATCAGTTCGGCATCAGTGGCAACGATTCTCGGTCGAATTGGCTGGTTGGCCTCGTGAACTCCGCTCCCTATCTGTGCTGCGCCGTCGTCGGTTGCTGGCTGACGGTCCCATTTAACGCCTGGTTTGGTCGGCGAGGAACCATATTCATTACTTGTTGCTTCTCTGCGCTGGCCTGTCTCTGGCAAGGGTTCGTCAACACCTGGTGGCACATGTTCATAGCGCGGTTTGCACTGGGCTTCGGAATCGGTCCCAAGTCCGCCACTGTCCCGGTCTACGCAGCCGAAACAGCTCCGCCAGCAATCCGTGGTGCCTTGGTGATGCAGTGGCAGATGTGGACAGCGTTTGGCATCATGTTCGGCTACGCAGCTGACCTCGCCTTCTTCGAGTTGCGTGATCGGTCAGGCATCGTTGGCTTGAACTGGCGCATTATGATGGCCTCGGCTATGTTCCCGGCCATTCTGGTTTGCTGTTTCGTTTTCAAATGCCCCGAGTCGCCGCGATGGTATATGTCCCGGAATCTGTATGCCAAAGCCTATCAGTCCATGTGCAGTCTGCGACCCACCAAGATCCAAGCAGCTCGGGATATGTACTACATGCACACCTTGTTGGAAGCGGAAAACTCCATGAAACTTGGGCAAAACAAGCTACTGGAACTGATCGCTGTGCCGCGTAACCGGCGTGCTTTGATTGCCTCCGAGCTTGTCATGTTTCTGCAGCAGGTGAGTCGCACGGTTCCCAATCCTTTGCAACACAGCTAACCTGAGATAGTTCTGCGGTATGTCTCGCCACTGGAAAGCCCACCATGCTATATGCTAACGATCTGCAGGAGTCAACGTGATCGCCTACTACTCCTCCGAGATCTTCCTCGAAGCCACTAATCAACGCAATGCCCTAACGGCCTCACTCGGATGGGGCCTGATCAATTGGCTCTTCGCCATCCCCGCCGTCTATACGATCGATACCTTCGGTCGACGCAACCTCCTCCTGACCACATTCCCCCTCATGGCAATCGCCATGTTCTTCACCGGCTTCAGCTTCTGGATCCCCGAGGACACTCATAACTCTGCGCGACTCGGCTGCATCGCTCTGGGCACCTACCTCTTCGGCGTCGTCTACTCCACCGGCGAAGGGCCAGTCCCCTTCACCTACTCCGCCGAGGCCTACCCACTGTACGTGCGTTCTTACGGCATGGCCCTAGCCACGGCCACGACCTGGCTGTTCAACTTCCTGCTCGCCATTACCTGGCCCTCCCTGCGCAACAAGTTCACCCCGCAAGGCGCGTTCAGCTGGTACGCGGGTTGGAATATCGTCGGGTGGTGGCTCATTCTGATGTTGCTGCCGGAGACAAAGGGCAAGACGCTGGAGGAGCTCGATCAGGTGTTCTCTGTCTCGACGCGTTTCCACGCCGCGTATGGCCTGCGTCAGATCCCCTTTTTTATCAAGCGGTATCTACTCAGGAGGCCCGTGCAACCGGAGGTCTTGTACGAAAGGGAGGATTTGTTGTCGGGGGGCATGGAGGCGGGGTTTAATACTATTTGATTATTCGCATTTGGGGTTGTTGATGGTCGCCCGATTGTAATATCTGTTGATGGCTTGCTTCTTTTTCGTTGAATTAGGGAGAAATGAGTGCCATGTGAGCTTGATGGCAGGCGTTCTTTAGAGGCAAAATATTCATGTCTTAAGAGCAATGAGATGGTTTAGTCAGATCCTATGTCCAACATGGACAAGGTCATTAAGGAGCTACGATATATCCAAACCTAGTATAGGTATTTTATACAATGCATTTTACAATTGGAGCAAGAGAAAATATCTTCAAATAAACGTACTCCATTGTAGGCAGAGAACCGCGAAAAGTATCTATGCAAAGGTACCGTAGGCAGGAAGCACCAGGCGGGTGATTCCTAGGCATCCAGGACAAATATAACCAACACTCCGTATAACTAGCAAGGGGAACTAACTAACACCCTATCCTAACGGTGGATATCAAAACCTAATCTTTCAATAAGTTAGCCGTGGCTCAACCAATCGGTGTGATTGCAAAACAGAGGTAAGAGAACTTCGTCAGACAGCAGTTGGTACGATTGTTAATCCGCATGGATAAATTCTCGGAACAGGTCTGTGTGAAATCTTTCTTCTTCATACGAAGTGGAGGAGGGGAAAGGAGAGAAAAGGGTTGAAGGAGCTTACCTTGGAAGATAGCAGGAAGAATCATGGAGCTAAATAGTTAGTTGCTCAGTAGTCTGGCTGAGAATCAAGTCCAAGTACAAATATCGATCTCGACAGGAATCATGAATCCAATCGAGTCTGTCTGGACCAGGTAGGTGTGTACCTGAGATGGTTGAAGAAGAGAAAGAAAAGAACGAATAAATACCCGCGAAGGAGACTAAGGATTCGCTAACGGACCAACCACGGCCGAGAGCGCCGGCCGCGCCGACGTTTGCTGTGTTTGTGCCGTTTGCCGCGTTTTGCCCCGTCCCGCGGCGAAAAAAGTAAAAGTCGATCGGCTGCACGTTTGGATATTCGGTTGTCGAGAGTCTTCTTCGTCGTCGTCTTCTATTGGTTTTTTTTGACTGGCTTGGTTGCGCATCAACTAGTTTCTGTCGGGTGCCTGTCTCTGTCTATTATTGCAGGTGGTCTGTGTGGTACATCTCTTTCGGGTAAGTGATTTGCGTGCGCTTTCTATAGACGCTTTGTTGTTGTCGAATGGCCCAACAAAATATGTACGTTTAGATGCTAACATTCTGCATTGGACATAGATTCCTTACGAATTTTCGGCTCCTCCCGTTTATATATATTCATCCGACAGAATGGTCGACTCTCCCGAGAGTCCCAGGCCGCAGGAACAAAGTGTGTAGAAAACAAAGACAGGGAACCGTTGGGCGCCGCTCAATCCGGGGCTGGATCCAAAGGAACTGCTGTGCAGTGCTACAAAGAATTGACTAATGGGTTCCTCACTTAGCTCCCGCCAAAAACGGCTTCCAGAACGGCGTCCGCACGACGGGCCGTGCTTTCCACTCCCCCAACTGGCGCGTGAAGGGCGAGGAGAGCCCTAGCAGCCAGAGTGCCGGCTCCCCCGGCCCCAAAACCAGCACTTCGAGAGTCGCTTTCAGCAAACCGAGTCCCCATGTGCCCCAGGCCATCTCGGAGGGCCGCCGCCTCTACGTAGGCAACATGCCCTACACGGCCAAGTCGGAGGATGTGCAGGCACTGTTCACGGCCGCCGAGTTTCCAATGTATGACTGAGTGAGAGAATACCGTGCTAAGGATGGCCCCCCAACTGAGTGTTGCTTTCATAGCGAGCGCATCGACATCGCGATCGATCCCTTTACCGGCCGGAACCCGTCATACTGCTTCGTGGACCTCGAGACGAAGGAATTGGCAGAGCGCGCGATGACCGAGCTGGACGGCCACGACATGCTGGGTCGTCCCGTCAAGATCAAACCGGGCGTCGTCAAGTCGCAAAGCGAACGATCCCAGCAATCGCCCCGGGCGGAGGGCTCCCCGCGTGCCAACAAGACCACCTCTCCCTTCGGCGTGGACCGGTGGCGCCGCGACGACAGCGCCCCTGTCCCTGCCGCCCCTGTTTTCCAGAGAACCAACTCGGACTCGAGCCGCCGTCTGTATGTGGGTGGACTGCCGCGTATCAGTGAGCAGGAAACGATCCAAAGCAACATCACGAGCTTTTTCAAGGGCTTCAACATGTACGTTCTGTCAACCTTGTCGCAACGGCAATTTGATACTGACTGTCCACCAGCGAGAACATTAGCAAACTGTTTTCTCCTCACCCTGCCAAGCGGTTCGAGCCTGGTGACCACTACTACCTGTTCGTCGACTTCGGCAGCGTCGAAGAGACGCAGGCTGCCATGGACGCCTTGAACGGCAAGGAAGGACCCTGGGGTGGCAACCTCCGGGTGCAGAGAGCCCGCGGAGAGACCTGGAACTCGGAGGAGAAAAAGAGCCGGTGGTTGGGCTCTCGAGAGAACGGGGCTGCACCGGTGGAGGCTGCGGTTGATGCGTAAAAATAATCATGCTTGCATTTAAGATTCACGGCCATCTGGACACATTTCTTGTTTACTTGCTTTGCATGGGATAGGGCGTCTAAACGGAGCAAAAGGACAAAAAAAAAGCTTAGATATCTGGCGCCTTCGATTCTCTGGATGAGAGAAGGCATTTATTTGGCATAGAATAGCATCTGACATACATTCCACTCGGAGAGCAGCACTAGAACAATGGGCTAGAATCATAGAATGTCTAGAAGGTCTAGAAGGTCGATCATGCCGAGCCAACGCGAGTTTACCCGACGAAAACGCCCGGGACATCACGTGGTGCGCTGTTTGCACGCATTGTCTTTCTGTCACGCCGTCAAGACTCCAAGCATCCCCTGATCATTGCTCCCCTCGACAACTCTCCTCTGGATCTTGATCCTCGTCCTCCACCCTGCACCCTCCCCGCGCTGCCAGTGCTGGCCCACCGACATTTTTGTGTATCTTTGCAAAGCAGCGGCGGGCATCGTTGATTTGCCCCGCGGCATGACGTCTGTGCTGTCCCTCGACTTCTTCACCGCATCGGCTGTTGGGGCTTAATGGGATCCAACCAGATCTCTTGTTCTTCGTCCTCCTTGCAAAGAATTCCTAATTCCTGTGGAAGACAGCCGGAACTGTCGAATTTGTTCGCTCGGTGAGAGCATTGCGCCCGAGGCTGTTCCGACGTGCCAATTTGGAAACGAAAGAAAAGCAGAGGATTCCTCTCCCGGTCTGCGGCTTTAATTCCCCTTGACCCGGTTTTTGGGCCCGTTTATTGTATAACTCCTTGCCTCTGGTCCGGTCGTTGCCTGGTCTTGGCCCGAGGTCTGTCGTCTAACTTCGCTCGTCTCCTATTCGTCGCTCCTCTTTCAGTGCTAGTTGCCCGGTATGGCGGCTGTTCGGAGGGGCAATGGCCATAAGAGCTATTTCGCAAGTGTAAGTGTCTGGTTCGGGGGTTCATGATTTATTGATTGCGTCGTTCCCCGGCTTCTGCTGGGTCTGCCTTGGCAGCTTGTCCGCCGACTGGGCTGTGGTCTGGTCCAGACTTTACTACACCACTCGTTTGCGACAACCTTTTTTCTCCTCCTTTTTCTGTCTTTTTGTATTATTCATTCTTACTGTTTCTGTGCTGTGATTTATTATATGCACTCCGCACATAATATTTCCACCCAACAAGCATCCCCTTAGACATGAAAATGCTGACTGGATTCAAGTCAGATGACACGAAGATATGTGTGGTCATGGTTGGTTTGCCAGCCCGAGGCAAGAGTCTTATCGCTGGGAAAGGTACGTGTGGTGCCGTGCTTGAAAACAAAAACACCTTCAAGGGAAACTGACTCGATTAGCCATGAGATATCTCGCGTGGGTCGGCATCCCTGCTCGCGTCTTCAACGTGGGCAGCTACCGTCGAAACAATACGCCGCAGCCAACTGCCAAGTTCTTTGATCCCCACAACAGTGAGGGCGAGAAAATGCGACGAGCTGCAGCGGAGGCGGCCATGTCCGATATGCTACGGTGGTTTGCGTCGGGAAAAGGCGTCGTTGCTATCCTTGACGCGACCAATTCCACCCGGGAGCGACGTCGCTGGATCTACGAGAGCTGTGACGCAGCCAATGTGGAGACGTTATTCGTCGAGTCGATATGCGACGAGGAAGACCTAATAATGAACAACATTCTCGAGGTTAAGACGACCTCGCCGGATTACAAGGGGCAGGACCCTGAGGTTGCTGCGCTGGATTTCCGCAATCGCATTCGCAACTACGAAAAGGTTTACGAGACGATCGACGACAACGAGAAGCACTTCACATATGTGAAACTCATCAATGTCGGCTCCACGGTAATCATCAACCAGATCAAAGACTACCTATCCAGTCGGCTAGTCTACTACATTCAGAATCTCCATATAAAACCTCGTTCAATTTGGCTCTCTCGCGTAAGTGTCCTTCGAGCAAACGAAGGACTTTTGATCTAACATCTGTTTAGCATGGCGAGTCTGAGTACAACTTGGTCGGCAAGATTGGTGGCGATTCAAGCATCTCCGAGCGTGGAGAGGCTTATGCGCGAGCTCTTCCGGGGCTTCTGAAGAAGTCTGGAGTTCCCCCTAACACAAAGATCGTCATCTGGACATCTACGCTTAGGCGCACGATCCAGACTGCGCGCCATCTCGCTGCGGAGACGGGATACGAGAAGCTGGAATGGAAGGCCCTCGACGAACTTGACTCCGGTGTCTGCGACGGGCTTACATACGAGGATATCGCACAAAAATACCCCGAGGATTTCGCCGCGCGGGACGAGGACAAGTACAACTATCGCTACCGCGGCGGCGAATCCTACCGCGACGTTGTCATCCGACTCGAACCTATTATTATGGAGTTGGAGCGCAGTGAAAACATTATCATTGTCACCCATCAGGCGGTCCTGCGATGCATCTATGCCTATTTCCTCAACACGCCGCAGGAACAGAGCCCGTGGATGGAGGTGCCTCTTCACACGCTGATCAAGCTCACCCCTCGTGCCTACGGTACTGACGAGCAGCGATTCAAAGCCGATATTCCTGCCGTGTCGACCTGGCGCGCCAAGGGGACCTCCGCGAAGCACCAGGATTATCCTGCCACGGAGACGAAGAATGAACCGAAAAATGAAGTCGCCGGCGTCGCCAGCACCTAAATGAGCTATGCGCCTCAAAGCAGCTTCACCGGTTCCGGCCCTATCCACGCAGCTTTCATATACCCGTGACCCTCTCCATTCTCAAATTGGGGACGTCCGGGTCTTCATCAACACGCTACCCTATATTACGACACATGCCCTGGCGCCGCCTTTATCCGGTGCAAGCCCCTCCCCTTAAAAGTTTGGTTTCGGTTTGCGGCAGCATGTACAAGTGGTCTGTCTGTCTAATTCAATTCCTGCATATATTATCCACAGTTGGTGGAAATGGCGGTCTACTTTTTTTTGACATATTCAATTGGCCCAAGCCGTTATAGCCAGCCTCGAATCCTCTGCACTGTTGTTGCTCCAGGGTGGACTTCAGCAACTGCGGCCTATAGATCTAATATCAACGCTACGAGTGCACAATGTTGTATGGAATAGAGATAGAATTTCCATTGCTCGTTACTTCCATTCACTGTGTATTATTTATTTTGAAACACTATAAACTGTATGGATGAACAAGAAATCAGTGTTATTGTTGGTAAAGCCCATTTTGTAGACCAAATAATTGGCACCGCCAGACAAGTCACATGAGAGAATGTCTGCCTGCATGCCTGACCGGGTAGCGTCACTGGTCCGTCCATCGAGCTGTCTCCGGCCATCACCACACCCAACTAGACCACCTACCTACCTTACTTACTTCCTTACTTCCTTGACACGAACAAATAACACCTACCACTCGATACACGATGTCCCGCTGCAGCATCTAAGCCGCGCGCTTCCACATTCCTTCCTGGGTTTTCGTTCCCCGCCCTCCGCCCGCGCTGGACATGACTTTACCATCGCACCTCCTTACCGGCGAAGAGGCGCGACCACGGATACAAGCAAGGCAGAACAAGGACAAGGGCAAGGGCAAGCTCGCTGCCAAGCCATGTTATCAGCGTTCACGGCTCGGCCTCTCGTCGAGCTCAAGCCCCGCGATAAATCGAGGATCGAGTCGTTGCTGGCCTACGGCGATCGTCTACTCGTCGGCTTGAATAATGGCAGTTTGCGCATCTACCGCGTGAATGAGGTTATGGATGAGGAGCGCGCGGATGCGCTGTTGAATAAGAATGCGAATGCGAATGCGATTGGAGACAGGGACAGGGACAGGGACAGGGATGCGGACGGTCGCAATGGGAATACCGATGCAGGAGAGGTGAGGAATGGGGAGAGGCCCGCAACGATGAGCTCCGTTGTTGGTGGAGGAAGGTCCGCTGTCACCGCCGCCGCCGCTGCTTCCAATGCGAAGCTGAAGCAGACCGACTTGCTGAGGGAGTTAGAGAAGTTCTCCAGATACAAGGTGGAGCAGCTGGCGTTGATTAAGGAGGCTAAGGTCTTGGTTTCCCTGTCGGGGGGTTATGTGTCCATTCACGATTTGCAGAGCTACGAGCTGCAGGAGCAGCTGGCCAAGACGAAAGGCGCTAGCACCTTCGCCGTAACCTCCAATATCTTTAATGATCCCGAGACCGGCGTCCCCTCGATCGTGTCCCGGCTGGCGGTGGCGGTGAAGCGGAAGATACTGCTATGGACGTGGCGGGACATGGAGCTGGAGAGTGAAACGGCGGAGATGACCCTGGTCAGCGGCATCAAGAGCTTGACGTGGGTGTCTGGGACGAAGGTGGTGGCGGGACTCAGTTCGAGCTTCGTGATGGTGGATATTGAGGATTCGTCCGTCGCGGATTTGGTGGGACCCGGAAGCATTGGGGGCCTGGGTGGCCAGGAGACTGGACGTTTGGCCGGCGTCGGGGTCGCGAGTATGAGCTATATTGGTATTGGAGGTGCGGCGCCGAAGCCGCTGGCGACTCGGCTCAGCGAGGGCCAGGTCCTGTTGGCGAAGGATATCAACACTCAGTTTATCGATATCAATGGCAACTCTCTCGGGCGGAGACAGGTTCCGTGGAGCCATGCGCCGGCGAATATCGGATACTCGTACCCCTTCTTGCTGGCGCTGCATGACTCTTCTAAGGGTGTCTTGGAGGTCAGAAACCCCGAAACCCTGTCTCTGCTTCAGTCCATTCCGCTGCCGTCGGCGACCCTCTTGCACATCTCGCAGCCTACGATCAGCTTGGCGCATGCCGGTAAGGGATTCCTAGTCGGGAGTGACCGGACCATCTGGAGAATGGAAGCTCTGAGCTACGATACCCAAATCGATTCGCTTGTGGAGAAGGGCTATCTCGACGAGGCAATCAGCTTGGTCAACATGTTGGAGGACGCACTGCTTCGGAACAAAGAGGGTCGGCTCCGAGAGATTAAGCTCGAAAAGGCCCAGGGCCTTTTCAGCCTTCACAAATACGGCGACTCGATGGAGCTGTTTACGGAGATTTCGGCTCCACCCGAGACTGTGATTCAACTTTACCCTAGGATTATTGCCGGTGATCTCAGCTCCGTGAGCGAGGAGCCGGAGGAGTCGGAAGACGGCACCACGGACAGCCAGTCGAAGCCTTTCGACAGCCAAGCTCAGACAGATGGTCCTATCTCGGAGGACCTTCCCGCTTCGAAGACCTTGACACACACTCCCTCCATGCGGTCCTTCCTTCGCACGAAGACTGACGACGGTAGCGATGCGGGAAGTATCCGTGGCAAATCCTCGGAGGATCCTCGAGCCCAGAAATCAGCCCAGGAAAAGCAGCTTGAGTCCTCCGTGCGCGAGCTTCAGAGGTACTTGGCAGATGTTCGCAGGCGGTTCCAGCGGTTCCTCAACCCAGATGGGACCCTAAAGATGGTCGATCCCACGGCCGACGGAGCAACGGATGAGTTCACCGACTCCGTCATGAAACTACTCGATATCGCCGGAGACCATAGAGACTACGACTTTGGCGAGCAGCTGCGAGAGAAGGCAAAGTTAGTCGACACGACCCTCTTCCGGGCATATATGTTCGCCAACCCCCGTCTAGCAGGCTCCCTCTTCCGCATCGCCAACTTCTGTGACCCCGAAGTGGTGATGGAGAAGTTGGAAGAAACCGGACGTCACAACGATCTAATCGATTTTCTGTACGGGAAGAAGATGCATCGCCAGGCCCTCGAGCTGCTGAAGAAGTTCGGGCAGGCTGATGAAGAAGAGACCGCGCCGCAGCTGCACGGTCCGAAGAGAACCGTGGGTTATTTGCAGAATCTGGCCCCGGACCGGATTGAGCTCATTCTAGAATTCGCGGAATGGCCACTGCGAGAGGACCCTGATCTAGGCATGGAGGTCTTCCTTGCTGACACTGAGAATGCGGAAACCCTGCCCCGACATCAGGTTCTGGATTTTCTGCAGGGCATCGACACCAACCTTGCCGTTCGATACCTCGAACATGTCATCGGGGAGTTGAATGATATGACCCCCGACCTACATCAAAGGCTTCTTGTGTTGTACCTGGAGCGTTTGCAGAAGGACAAGACTCAAGAATGGCCATTCCCGAATGAGAACGGCCGGGCAGAGTGGCTGGAGAAATTCTTAGAAATGTTGAAATCGAGCTCGCAGTACTCCCCGGCCAAGATCCTCGACCGTCTTGATCGCGACGGTATGTATAAACCCTATGTTGCTGCACTCTGGTCGAGCGTACCTAACATGTCGCTACAGATCCCGAGTTCTTCGAAGCAAGAGCCATCGTCTTTAGCAATATGGGACAGCACCGACAGGCCCTTGAGATCTACGTTTTCAAGCTGGAGGATTATGCGAAAGCAGAAGAGTATGTGTGATGATTGTTGGGTGAGACTGTCTATGCTAATGCCATTGACAGGTACTGTAACCACCTGCACAAAACGGAAGAAACGACCCCAGACGCCGCGCCTCCACGCGGAGCAGCGCTTCCCGACTCGGAGGCGAAACCATCTATCTATCTCACATTATTATCTCTCTACCTGTCGCCTCCGCACGGGTATCAACCGCGGTATGGGCCAGCGCTCGACATGCTGGCCAAGCACGGATCCCGTCTCCCTCCCGGGTCGGCGTTGGAGCTCATTCCGGAGACCCTGCCAGTCAAAGATCTGGAGTTCTATTTCCGAGGACGGATGCGCGCGGCCAATTCAATGCTAAGCGAGTCGCGGATCGTGGCCAGCCTGCAAAAGGCCCAGAACATCAAGACCCAGGCCCAGCTGCTGGTCGGCGAAGGGACGGACGGCAAATCTGCGCGATCGCGGCACGTCACCATCACGGAGGAGAGGATCTGTGGGATGTGTCATAAACGAATCGGGGGCAGCGTGATCAACGTGTTTCCAGAGTAAGTTTCTTCCTTGTCGATAATTCGTGCGTGGTTCTCTGTTGACTTGTTCTCTTAGTAATACGGTGGTTCATCTTGGATGTGCCAACCGACTCTCTTCCAAGTGACGAGATGAAGAATATTTTGCAAATAGACTCGGGGTTGCGTGTATGGTATGATGCATTAATATTGATTTCTCTTTCTTTTTTTTTTTCTTTTCTCTTTTGATGCTGTCTTGCGGTTCCCATGTTCATCGACTCCGGTTCGGAGAATTCTGCATTGATACCCCAGGATAGCAAGAGTATCCAAGGATCCCATATATAATTTTTTTTTCTCTCTTTTCGTGTGCATCACAGGGCATGGCATCGTAGTATCATGGCAGATATCCATCCATCCATTGATTCATTCATTCATCTATTCATCCTCCTCGACCACCTCTTCTCCGTAATTCTCCTCCTCCTGGGCCTCCTGGGCCGACAGTTTCTGGCCTTGCGCCTCCGCCAACTTCTTGTCCTCTTCCATGCGCTCGGTCAGGAACACGTTGATATCGTTCTGCAGCGTCGGGACGAGGGTGCGCAGCTCGTAGAGATAGGTCACTTTGGATTTGACGTCCGACGAGGGAGGAGAGGCCAGGCGATGCTCGAAGGCGTGCGTCGATTGAGGGGCGTTGTAGACGGCGCGCAAAGACATGGTGAAAGAGAAAGTATTTCAAAAATTATAGCGATATGGGATAGGAGGATGAAGAGACGAAGAGATGAAGATGGTGAAGATGGTGAAGATGAGGTGGAAGAGAAGAAAGAAAGGCGGGGGCGATCGGAAGAAGATCGACAATCGAAGGAACCAAACCGACTTTCTTCCTTCTTGCAACCTTCGATTCGGTCGGAAGTCCAGACCGACTTCCTGCACCACGCCATTAATAACTCTTCGTGATCTCATCTTCCATCCTTGCCATTTGCCATTGTCCACGTCCTTACCATGGGTTACCGCTGATTGCCCTGATCGACAATGCTACGCTCGCCCGTCTCACCGGAGCGAGTTTCCAGATCGCCCGCGCCTCCTCTTCCTCCTCTTCCTTCACTCCCTCCTCGTCACTCCTTCGATGGCGAATTGGATCGTCCCGGCTCCTCTGGCAGTGATGCCTCATCGATCACCTCCAGCGTGACCACCGTCTCGGCCCAGCCTGCGCCGCCAGCTCTGCAGTATCCGCCCGGAGCCTCGTCGCCCCGACCCCCTCGCACCTCGTCGATCCCCAACAGCGCCAGCTGCTCCAGCACGGCCAACCTGGCGCGTCCCTCCGTGATGCCGCCGAACGATCCCGCCGGCAGGAAGCCGTCGAGTCGGGCTCTCCCGCCCGAACTGCAGCGCCATCGCTCCCGTCATCACTCGCAGGGCTTCTTCGAGCCCTCCCTGCCAACCGCCTCCACGCATGAAGCCACCCTGTCCGCGTCCAGGATCGCCGCGCAGGCTGCCATGTCGCAGCAGCCGGGCACGGCCGCTGCTCAGCAACAGCTTCCTCCGAAACGCCCGCCGCACATGGTCTTCCCCCATACTGACGACGCTGCCAGGCATCGACGAGCCGGCAGCCTGTCGCCCCCTCCCCCGCCTCCCGTGCCTCTGTCGCAATCGCTGGCGCCTCCTGGGTCCGGCGGCTTGTCCGGACCCTCGTATCAGAATGGCCTGCAGCCGCAACAGTCGCAGCCGCCGTTGCATCACCAACCGCCGTCTCCGCAACCCCCACAGCCACCGCAACCGCAGGGCGGACATCAGCATGTGGCGACGACTGCGGCGAATCTCGTCTTCCCGCGACAGCCGAGCCTGCAACCGCCTGGGCTAGAGCCGGCCGACAAGGAGCACAAGCATAAGGGCGAAAAGGAAAAGTCCAAGAAGAAGCTGTTCTCGAAACCAAAACATATCGGCATCAACAGGGACAAGGACGGTTTCATGAAAGACCGAGGGCTCCCGTCGCCCAGCAAAATGGGCCTCCCTAGCGCCAGCGGACTGTCCCGCATTGTCAGCGCCTCGACGACCAGCCTGGCGGACACGTTCCCGTCGAATAACTCGTCCATGTATAATCTGTCCAACGCGTCGGCGAGTACGGTGGTCCCGGCGGACAAGGCGACGGGCGGCGAGAAGGAGAAGGAGAAGGAGAAAGACAAGGAGAAGGACAAGGAGAAGCATAAGCATCACTTCCTATCGCGGCAGAAGTTGAAGCTGAAGGACCGCGGCGACGATCATTACAACCTGCCGCTGTCGTCCGCGTCGAGTAACTCCAAACCGTCGGATCCAAATGCCCCTCAATCGCTGTACTCGTTTACGCCGATCTCACCCAACGCGGCATCGACGACGTTCAGCAAGTCGGTCAGCGGGCTGGATCTCCTGCACGGCGGCCGAGCGTTGCGGGAGAAGAAGAAGGAAGAGAAGGCGATGGCCGAGTCGGAGCAGCAGGACTGGCTGGCGAATTCGACGGCCCCGGGCACGACGCAGACCACATTTGCACCGTCGTCGCTGGGGAGCTCGACGACGGGGATTCTGGCGGAGGCTGCTTTGCGAGAGACGTTGCAAGGATTCGGGTTAAACAACATGTCTCCCGAGGATGCGTGGGACTTCCTGAAGGCCAAGCTGTTGGTGATCTTTGACGGCGAGGACGTGCGGATTGCCATTGAGGACCTGAACAAGCTGGTGATGATCCACATTCAACGATGTGTACAGAAGCGTACGCCGACAGCCATTGTCGACGACCTTCGAGAGTTGCTGGAAACGGGATTCGCTTCGTTGAACCACACCCTGAATGGCGTGCCGGACGAGAAGATGGTTCCTCACCTGGTGCAGATCTGGATGCTGGTGTTCGGCACGATTCTTCCCTTCATCCAGGCGGTATTCCTGCCACTGGATCTGGAGTTCAAGGGCCGCGGGACCGTGATGAACCCGCGCGAGGCCAGTGAATTCTGGGCCGGTGCGTTGAATGGGGACTATCCCGGCTGCGAGCTCGAAGTCCGCAACCTGGTTCTGATTGCCTTCCGCGATATGGTGGTTCTCTTCCGCTATGACGGCCTCAAGGCGACGTTCTCGCGTCTGAGCCTGGACAATATCAACCTGGGCAACGCCGCCCTCAGCGTCACCACCAAGAGCAGCGCCAACAGCGGCCGACCCGCCACAGCTGCCTCCCTGGATGCAGGCTTTGGCAGCTACAGCTCGCAATCTTCCATGCTCCTCAACGCCGCCGCCACGGCCGGTAGCTACTCGTCCGACTCGATGAGCTGCAACCGCAGCCGCGCCGCCTCCAACACCTCGTCCAACCCGGATCAACTCATCTTCCAATCCTTCTCCTCCCCAACGCAACGTCCCACCATCATCCACCGCGGCGCCGACACGTCGCAGGTCATCACCGAGACCGTAGGCCGCATGCTCCAGTGCGTCAGCGTCCTCAGCAGCGTGCAGACGGGCGATCCCGCCCAGGAGAAAGTCGAGGTTCTCAGCAAAGCGCTGAAGCATAATTGGCTTGGTCGCGGCCGCACGGGACGCGATCGGCGAGGATTCGTGGGCGCGAAGATCCGTCCTGCCATGGTACCCCGGTCTGACAGTGATATGTCTTCGAAGGGGACGGGGGATTCAGATCCTCGAGATGAAAGGAGGGAGATAAGCGTTCTGTGATCTTTCTTGCCCTCTTTGTTTTTGGTTCTGGTAGAATGTTTAGCCTGGCTTCTTACTTTCGTTCTGTTTGGTTCTCTGGGGCGTAACTAGATACCTCTACGGTGTGGATGGTTGTCTTTTTTTTTTCTTTTTTTTTCTTTTTCCTTTTTCTCTGTTCAACCTGGCTCGGCGAGGTGGGTATGGTATAGGTGTGAAGGCTGGATGACTGTTCATTTGATGTAACGAGTTTAGAGCATTGAAATCAGCATTATGACTTAGTGCAGAATACTTGTCTCGACCTGTTGATCCCGGCTTATAAACCACTCAGACTTCCCCTTACGAAGGCTATTCCTGAAGAAATCTTTTTGCGTGGATGGCATTCATTCATGACTAAAATAGCCCAGCTACCAACAAATCCAGTCCAGTGAGTTATCCCAGTTTACCAGAACGAGAAAAAACCCAACACAACCAGCACCTTCCACTCATCCCCTCAACCGCCATCATCCAGTTGAATTGGGCTTCAGAACCAGCTCGATTCAAGCGATAGAACAGACGTCTGGATGAGGCATCCGTGAAGTGAACATGAAGGAAGTGAAAGAAAAGAAGGCAAAACAAACATTCGGGGACAAGCTCCATCCACAACGTTTTTGCTAGTCAAGTCCCGACGATGACAAAAGAGAAGAAAAAAGAGACCACATGCGAAAAAAGAGAGAGAGAGAGAGAGACCAGAGATGAGAGGACAGTTTTCTGCGCCGTGCTATGCTTGTACCTCGCTATGCAATGCAATGCAATCCTATGCCGTGGAGAAAGAGAGAAGAACATCAACCAGATGAATGCATATGCAAGTCAAAGTCAGAATGAAAAAGAGAGCTAGGGCGACAGACGACTTATCACTCGCTCACTCACGCCTCCTCTTCTTTGACGTCGCTGGTGGTGGGTTCGGCGTCGCCAGTGGCAGTAGTGGCAGAATTACAAGTGATGTCGCTGCCAGTGCGAGTGCCAGTGCGAGGGCGAGTGCCAGTGCCAGTGCCAGTGCCAGTGGCATTAGTAGAGGCGGACGCCAAAGCAGAAGCCGAAGACGAACCAAACAAGCTGCCACAAGCAGCGGAGAGACCAGCAGGCTTGGTCACCATGGTCTTGAATTTCTTCTGCAGACTGACGGCCGGGTACTTTTTGCCGCCGTTGGCCTCGATCAGGTCAGCGATTTTGGCCCACTTGTCGACCTCGAAGCGCTCCTCGACCTCATGCTTTGCCTGAAGAAGGCGGACTTCCTGTTTTGGGGGTTGGCTTTGGTCAGTTGGTGTTCAGAAAGATGCGAAGTATGTCAAAGGAGGGAAGAACATACGTCCTCGAACTCGACAGAAACAAAGTTGTTTTTCATGGTCCGGTAACGCATGCGCAATGTGGTTCTGCCCACAGTGATACCGGTCATGGCCATCCAGGCCTCGTTAATTTCGGGCCAATTGGCGCCGTCTTCATCGCGCATACGCAGCAGCAACCGATCAGAGGCTCCCGCTCCTTCGTAGCTGGTCGGGATGGGTCCCATCACTTTCTTGGTGGCGCTGCCACTGGTGCTACTGGATTTGCCCTTCTTGCTGGGCGACGCTTCGGTCTCGGTGATTGCGTCCTCGTCCTCGCCAGGGGAGGCTGCGCCAGCGGGTCCGGCTTCGGCATTGCCATTGCCATTGCCAATGCCAGTGCGAGCTCCCTTGGTAGGGGTCTTGGGAGTTCCCACGGTGCTGGTCTTTCCCTTGGCAGGGCGGCCGCGCTTGCGCGGAGTAGGAGTCGGGGTGGGAGTTTGCGCCTGGGGTTGTTAGTTTTTGCTTTGTCCTGCTTGGCTATGCTGGGATGGATATGAAGAGAAGAGCTTGCCTCAATGGCCTCAGCCTGCTCTTCTTTGAAGGGGGTGGAGAGCTCCATGGGCTCTGGAGCAGCAGCACCGGGAGTCTCAGGCTCGGACGCTATTTTGATGCTCTCAGCTTTAGTGGTTTTGGAAGCAGATGGTATTTCCACGTGGGAGAACGGCTTGTTCACAGGAGTGAACTGGGAAGTGCGATGGATATGAGGATATGGTACAGAGAGAGGAGAATCGAGGGTTGGGGTCATGTCTGGGTGCGGATATGAGGATGAGGATGGGGGTGGTGAGGAGGGAGGTGAGAGTGAGAACGACGGAGGTTGCGAGAGGGAGGAAGAAGGGAGGAGATCAGTCTGCGAGTGGGCTGACACTGTGAGTGAATCGTGTTTACAGGAGCATTGCGGGTCCGTGTTGGTGTTAAGGGAATCGTTCGGGCGATTCACTAACACTCATGCGTTCACTACATGGCGGCTGGGGTGTTTGCTGGGGGGTGGTACGGGGGGGGACTAGGGGGAAGGGTGGGAATGATTCATTTACAAGTCTAGAGCTTTGGAATGAACCATATTGAGGCCGTGATACTGGACTGGGACTGAATGAGGACCAAGATGAAGTTATACTTGACGTATCTCCAAATCGCAGCGTCCGTGCGTACTTTTTAGGGCTCGGCCGACTCGTGACTGGCAGGTATAGACAGGGTCGATGCACCATAAGACACGGCACTATCGCGATACTATGCATGCGTAGTACAGGCCAGCTGGTTATCACATCACAGCTGCCATGACTCATCAGGCCAGATTCATCCCAGTCTCCCAGATCTCTCCGATCCCAGGCTGCAGGAATGACTGCCTGCTGGGCCAGGATCAGGCAGCACAGCGTCAGCTGAAGGAGCCAGAAACCTGACGATCCCCCAGACGGGCTTACTGACTGGCTACAAGCAAACCAGCATAGCCTCAGAGACGGGCAGAAGTCACTCCATGGCCATGAAGGCATGAAACTGGGCACGCCACATGAGACATTCCGCGCGACCAGCCGCTGTGATGGCTTCTGTGATGGCCCAAGCCAACCGGCCAACCGGCCAAACAACATTGCAGCCTGATTGGAAGTGATGATTCCTGCAGGGATTACTGGTTTTGTCTCTCTGGGGGTAAGTATTTGTAGTAGGAAGTAGGTCTACGTATCTACAGTGCAGGTGTACATACTGTATATCTAGGCTGCTATACATGTAAATATACCTATAGTGTAGAGGAATCGATACCATCCGTCAGTAGACAGCATGCAGAGAGCAGAACCCAGGCAGGCATGCAATCTACAGAACCAAGACCATTAGCTCTTTCACCTGCAATTCCTTACTGATTTCCAATGTGAACGCCTCATTCTTTTCGTTTCTCACCGCCAGACGCCGCCCAACCAATCCTCGCCGCCCGGCCAAAAGTAAGGCGCTTTGCTGTCAGACGCTCGTCTCGCCTTTTCTTTTCTTCCCTTCCCTTCCCTTCCCTTCCTGTCCTGTCCTTTCCCTCGCTTCTCTTCTCTTCTCTTCTCTGTTTCTTTCCTCTCCTTCTCTCGTCTTTCTCGTCCTTCCTTTCTTCTACCTTCCTTCTCCTCCCGGTTTCTCTCGTTGCTCGCTTCTCTCCCTGCTCCCCTCAGGTATCGACCACCTTCCTGTCGATGTCAGTACCGCTTCATTCTTCCCTGCTTGCCCCCTCGCTGTTCTGCTCTTTTGTTCTTCTCTATCCTGTTTCTAGTGGCTAACGCCTGCTAGCTCGCACTCGGTAGACACGCTATCCACAGCTCCCCCCGGTCCGTTCCTGACAGCTCCACTGCGGGCCCCATTGGGATTCTTCCCCAATCATCTCCGTCCCATTCTTCCTCCGAACTATACCAGCACGGCAGGCATAGCGTAACCATCCACGGAGTATTCTTCCAAGATGGCCGATCATACTGCCTCTGCCCTCGCTGCCGAGACCAAGCACGAAGCCGATCCCCCGGTCGATAATAATGCCGTCAAACCGGAGGCCAAGTCCGCAGTCTCCGTCTCCGAAACGGCCCCCAAGAAGACACCCTGCAAGAAACATCCCGCCAAGGAGTCGGACCGCAATCGAGACCCCAAGAAGAAGTACAAGTCTCACAAGGCCTCCTCCATCATCACCCCCAGCGACGACAGCTCGCCGGCCTCTAGCTCCAACGAGGACGACCTCGACAGCGCGACCGAAGATGACGACGAGGAGGAGGAAGAGTCCCCCTCCAAGGAGTCAGAGTCCGAGCCGGATCGGAAGCACAGACGCGGCAGGCGGGTGAAGAACCGGACGAGGCAGGCGCTCAAGGGTGGCAGGAAGAAGAAGACGCGGTCGCATTATCAGGATGAGTCGGAATCCGATGAAGAGGACAGCCAGGATCCCTTATTGCTGGATGAGAAGGAGCTGAAGAAGCTGGTCTCGAAACTCAAGGGACGAATGGCGAAGAAAATATTGCGCGACGATGAGATTTCCGAGGATCCGCTGGTGGAAGAGGATGAGATCGATGTGGACGATGCCATGCTGTCCCTGGCTAAGGAGAAGCTGGCGGCCTTGCGACTCAAGCAGGGGGATAAGCGCCGGGTCAAGCATCGCGGGAAACGAGCGTCCGACGGTCTGAACGATGGCCAGAAGGGAGGGCCGCATCGGTCCAAGGGCAGGAAGAAGGCGGCCGCCTCAAAGATTGCCTTCAAACGGGTCGATCAACGTATGTATCCCTCCTTCCACTTCCCCGAATTTGCGTGTTTTTGCCACTAACTCTCTCTACCTCCTTAGTATGGGACAATACAATACACAACTTCAAGCTGACCGAGACCGTGGACGACCTCGGCGCCAACGAGTGGGACCAGTATCTTTTCACCGTGCGCCGCAAGTTTGACTGGGACAACAAATACCTCGAGACGGTGGTGGATATCAAGAGCAAACACCTCCGCGACGCTCTGTCAAAGGTCATGGACGGCGTCAAAGGTGTCAGTTTAGTGCAGGAGACGGCCGTGGTTGATCCCAACATGTTGTTCCTGTACCTAGAAGAGACCCGCCAGTACATGAGGGAGCTGAAGCAGCAGGCCAAGACGGAGAAAAAGAAAAAGGCCAGGAACGTGGCCAATGTCAAGGCGCAGCACCTCAAAGTCTTGTTGAAATACCTGGATACGGACTACGCGGAGACCAAAAAGACGCTTTACCCTCTGTTGGATGCCAACATGATCACTTTCGACCTCCTCTGGGCATTGTTCAAGCCGAACACCGTTGCGTACACTCCTACCTACGGTAACCAGGATGAGCCACGCGCGTTCAAGATTGAATACTCCACCAAGGAGTCTTCGTTTATGAAGGGCCAATGGTACGCCATCGAGGGCCGCTACCTTGAGTACGATGGCAAATCCTTCGGTATGGGTACCATGGCAGCCGAAGTGGAGAGCTTCAAAGGCGCTCGAAAGATCACTAGTCTCAGCTGTTACCCTCTGAAGTACCATCGCGACGCCGAGAGCGTCCAGGCCAAGTTGATCGAGCGCGGTAAGAAGTTTGTGGCGCTCCGTGGCATGAACTACCGCTACCTCAAGGGCATGGCCTTCTACAAGAGGAAGCGCAACGTGATCAAAGTCAATATCAATGGACGTGTGATGATCGACCCGGCCCTCCATCGGCGCATTAACCCCAATTACCCCATCAGCACTGTGCGTCCCAAGGACCCCGACTACCTGGATGTGGACGACGATGGCAGCGAAGGGTGCTGCTGTCCTATGTCTGGCTCAGAGTCGGAGCCCTTCACCCACCGTAGAGATTCCAATGCCCCTCAGGTGCGCTACAAGCTGATTCGCGACAAAGAAGGCAAACCGCACGTTGTCGAGGTGGAATTAGACGAAAACGGGAATGAGATTCAGAAGGAAGACATGGACGAAGTCGAGGACACTGACCGCGAGTTCACCGAAGAGGAACTCCTCATCGCCAGTCCGGTGGTGCTGGGTTTCGCCTTCAGCGAGAAACTCTGGCTCGAATTCAGCATCTCTGGCATCAGCGACATCAACTGGAACGAGGACGCCTTTGACTCGCTCGTTCTGCCGGACAACCAGAAATCCATCGTCAAGGCCCTGGTTGAATCGCACACCTTCTGCGCAGCGCAGAACATCGACGACGTCATCCAGGGTAAGGGCAAGGGTCTCGTTGCCGTGCTGCATGGTCCCCCAGGGACTGGAAAGACATTGACCGCCGAAGGCATCGCTGAGCTGCTGAAGCGTCCCCTATACATGGTCAGCGCCGGCGAGCTGGGCACCGATTCCCGCGCCCTGGAAGGCGAATTGAACAAGATCCTGGACATCGCTCACTCCTGGGGCGCCGTTCTTCTGCTGGACGAGGCCGACATCTTCCTGGAGAAGCGCACCATCCAGGACATCCACCGCAACGCGCTGGTCAGCATCTTCCTTCGTCTCCTCGAATACTTCCAGGGCATTCTCTTCCTGACGACCAACCGCGTCGAAACTTTCGACGACGCTTTCCAGTCCCGTATCCACGTTGCCCTACGGTACGGTGAGCTCCCAGCTAAGGCAAAACGCAGCGTCTGGATGCTGTTCCTCGAGCGCGTACAGGCCATGGAGGGCATTAAGACCGCGAAGTTCACCGATAAGGACTACGATGCGCTGGCTCGTCACAATCTGAACGGTCGTCAAGTAAGTCTTCCGCCCTTGAGGCCCCTAATTATGCTCCGTTCTTCTGTGAAGCTAACCTGAAACTAGATCAAAAACTCTGTGCGCACCGCCCAAGCGCTCGCCGTCAATGAAGGCAATCCCCTCTCCATGGAACACATCAAGCGTGTCCTCGACGTCGCCGACACGTTCGATTATGACCTTCGTGGCGGTACGGGCTACATTGACGCGATGAGAAGCTATACGTAATTACCTTGCATGCTTTCGATGATCGATTTTTTATTATTTTTCTCACTTATTTCATGGGTGTGGAGCGCAAGGCATGAAGAATACAGGAATACCCTATCGTTCCACTTTGTTCCCGTTGTTTGCATGCTTTCTTTCTTTGGTCTTTTATATCTGATGCTTGATGCTTGATGCTTGATGCTTGATGCTTGATGATGCTAATTCACGATTCTACGATGCTACGCCATGCTATGCAATCTACGCTAATCCTTTTACTTTGGACTCGTCTACCTTTTCTGTTGTTCTGTTGGGGTAGTCGACATTTTGTTGTCTTTCAATATTGAGTCCTTTATTTCTCCAGCTCACTTGTTTTCGCAAAGACAGATGCTTCTAATTATTTTTCACTCCATTTCTTTCCTGATTTGGTCTGGTTTGGTTCGATGCTAATTTGGTTCATTGATTGATTGATTTTTTTTTTTTTTTTTTTTTTTTTTTTTGATTTACGGCTGGCGAAAAAGATAGCGAAGATAGCGAAGACGATTGATTTATTTATCTATCGATTTGTCTGTTCGTCTACTTACCTTTCTGTCTAGTTATCTACTATTTATTAAATAGGTCCTCCTAGTATACTTTACCTACTTACCTACCAACCTAGGTAGCTTTTTCTTACATGCCTACCTTGTTTGGATCGTGTCTAATTTTCTTGTTTTATTTACCTAGGAGCTGCCAGTGGGTTGGGTATATAGGTTCCATTCATTTACTGGCTTGTAGTGAGATGCGGATTGGTTGGACTCGATTGTGCTATGTTAAATGAATTAGAAGAAATGCATGTTGAGCGGTCTATTTGTGTCTCTCTTTCGGATTATTTTCGCATAGATTGGAGTTGGCGCTTGGCTGTGGATGTGGATCGCCGATTCATCAATCGTTGCTACTATCTCAATACAATGCCGTTTAAGATACGATTGTGAAGGTCATGATCAAGGTGCGAGATTACGATATACGAGTCAAGCAGGTAAACAAAAAATCCTTTCATTTATGATATGGAAACATACGTCAGTCATGTTCCCTTCCCCCATCAACATTCCATTCCATTCCATTAGATCGAGCCATTAGAAAAAGAAAATTCACGTAAATGAAAACAATCTCTTCGTGGACTCGACCACAACGAAACAAAAAAAAAAAAAAAAAGTGGTCCACTCTGCAGCTGCGCAACCCTCCAATTATAAAAGTCGATGCGGGTCAGGGGAATAAGGAGTATAATATGGGTAATAAAACAAGGGACTGTTATACAAGGAGGACAGGCGGCTGCAGACGAATCGATCTATCTAACCATTTTTATTTACCCTGAGGGACTTCTCGTGTGGATCGGAGAAGAGTAATTTAAGGGTTGGCGGCAACGAAGTCGACACCCTTCTTGATGTTCTTCTTGAGGTCACCAAGAGCGGCCTCGAGGAGCTTCTCCTCGTAGGCGTTGACCTGGCCGACGGGGTGAATCTTCTCGACACCGTTGGGGCCGAGCTCGACCTTGGAGGCGAAGAAGTCAACACCCTGGTCCTTGTAGAGGGGAGAGTCGACGAAGGTAGGCTCGATGACACCCTTCTCGCCCTGGGAAGCACGGAGGAGGGACTCGGCGAAGCGAGCACCGGCCATGGCCATGGAGAGAGTGGCGGAACCGGCACCGTCCTTGGCCTTGACAACCTCGTCACCACCGAACTGGATGCGGTTGACGAGATCGTCACGGGCCTTACCCTCGATGCTGGGGTGGCCAGACTGGGAGAGGAGGGGAACGATGGTCACACCGGAGTGGCCACCGACAACGGGGACGGTCTCGCCGGAGGGGTCGGTCTTCTGGACCTGGGAGATGAAGCGAGAAGCACGAACGACGTCAAGGGTGGTGACACCGAACAGACGCTTGGGGTTGTAGACACCACGGGCCTTGTAGACCTCGGAGACGATGGGGACGGTGGAGTTGACCTTTTAACGAAAGAAAATTAGTTGTCGGGTTCGGAAAAGGATGGCAAGGGGAACGCTGCGTACAGGGTTGGAGATGACGAGGATGTTGGCCTCGGGAGAAGCCTCAGCGGCGGCCTTGGCAAGGTCACGGACGATGGAGGCGTTGGTGTTGAAGAGATCTAATTCGGTTCAAAATGATCAGCTTCCGAGGAGCTTGTGATTGAGGGTCCGGTAATTGCGCAATGGGCTTACCGTCACGGGTCATGCCGGGCTTGCGAGGAACACCGGCAGGGATGAGGACGATCTCGGAGCCCTTGAGAGCATCACGGAGGCCCGAGGGAGTAGGGTCGTATCCGGAGACAGTGCTGTTGGTGTTGATGTGGCTCAGATCAGCAGCGACACCTGTACGAAGTAAGATACTAGGTTAGTCAAGCTCCTCCGATCACGGGGCGCGAGCAATTGGGAGCTGAAACGCACCAGGGCCGCCACGGATGTCGTAGAGAGCGAGCTCAGAGACACGGGGGTTGAGCTTGAGCAGGAGAGAGAGAGGCTGGCCAATGCCACCGGCGGCACCGAGGACGGCAACCTTGGAAGCCTGAAGGTGAAGAGAAAAGACGGTTGGTTAGCACGTTTGACGAGCGCCGAGGTTCAAGGACGAGGAAAAGGTTCACACACCTGGCTGGCAGAGGCAGAGAAGCCGCGCTTCTGGAAGAGGTTGAAGGACTGGCGAGCAGCGAACATTGTGCAGGTATGAGACAGAAAGAAGAGATTCTATCTACAGATGAATTGGGGAGGGATGAAGACAGGAAGGGATGGATGAAGGGAAGAGAGAAGAAGAGGAAAGGAAGAGACGGCAAGGGGAAGAAGCGAAGGGCCGCTGGTTGCCGGTGAGAAGGAATTATCTGTAGCGTTCCGCCTACCCACCGCCTTCGGCAGTGGGTAGGCCACAGCGATTTGCAATTTCACAGCGATTTGCAAGAAATGAAGCAATTCAATTTATTATGATCTATCTCCCACTGAATC